>CALNHX010002824.1:0-166735 GCA_940337035.1 Agriotes lineatus
CTGTTAAATGCATCTAAGGAGTTATTATCATAGTAACATTATAGGATAAAAAAATTGTAGTTTATCTGTGACAGTGCGTAAAATTGATTTTAGTTGGCAATTTTACGTTTGTAAAACAACCGTTTAATAATAACATGTTTTCATTAGTTAAGTTGTCAGTATTGGGCATTCAGTAAACACAAAAACAATTTAATTTCTTGAAGTAATTTTTGTTGCAGGGATTCTGTGTTTTGTTTTGCAAATGTTTCCACACCTGTATACAGGCAGATTTGAATTTAAAAAAGACAATTAATATTTCTCCTTGTCAGTGTCAAAGTAAATATTGTTCTAGAAATTCTCACCTGAACTTCTCTAAAATGTAAAAAAAATACGCATTGGTAAATGCTACGTCAATGGTATCCAACACAGTAATTGTATAATATCCTTAAAAGTAGTTAATTACAACATTTATGACAGATGGGAAGTAAATGTCACACCCTTAACCTATACGTTTTAGTAACTTTTGTAAGTAGGTACATTCCTAGACAAAGATAAGTTCTGGAAGTACACTCATGAAATTTTGGAATTAAAAGGCCACTTTGTGTTTTTATGTTTTAACAGACTATAGTAACGTGTTTAAAAAATTTCATAAGGCACGTTGTCAGTAGCAACGTGTTTTAAAATTTTTAAAACACGCAAAATTACGATCAGTTGCTGGTAATCCTAATTTACATTTAAATTATTTTTTTATATTTACCGTGTTTTCTAGATTCTATCGTAGATAAAATATTGTACGATACACATGCTTAAAGCATCTTTAGTCACTTGCGGGGCATAAAACGCGAGTGAACGAGCGTTTTAACCAGGGCTGTAGAGTCGGAGTGGAGGAGTCGGAACTTTTTGGGTGGAATCGGAGTCGGAGTCCGTATAAATTACCCGACTCCGACTCCCACTTTACAATTTTTTTTTATAAAAACACCAAAAGCTAACAAGCTATTTGAACGACTGTAGTACTGACTATTTGAAGATGGACTCAGGGTTAATAAAAATCAGTTTTCTTTATTTATGTCAGTTTATGAAAATGTACATACACTATAATATGTTAATTCATAGAAACATGAGTGTGCAGTGTGTTCTAGAATCTGCTTCTAAATTTTAATTCCTACCAAACTATTTAAAAAATGCCGACTTTGTCCTTGTACAGCATAGTAGACGGTTTTTCTGTATCTTACCAATAACTGTTTTATGTGATTAACAATAAAACAAGCATAGTACGTATTATTAGTATTACGTATAATTTGTAACTTTAATAGTGAACCTTATTTTTATGTTTCAATTGTTTCATGTATTTTAAAAGTTAAAACGGTTTCATCATTTTGTTGTATTGTTACTGTTCATGGTGGCTTTGGTTAATTGATAATGTTCTTTTGTTTATTTTTTTGTGTTGATTTGGCAAAATATAAAAAATATAATTAAATTACTCCATTAAATTCTATTTTAATGAAATGATTTAAATCTGCTCAACCCTGCTCAGACCTCAGACTATTTGAATTTCCTATGACTCAGTAAACGTGTATTATCTAGGCAGGTAGTAAATGACCCCTTAAGAAAATAATCTACTAAGGAATGTAGTTATTGCTCTTAGTTTAGTAGGCAGGTAAGAAGCTTCTGCCATAATAATGGCATTTGCAGGTTTATGAAATTTTGCCAGGAAATGTATTCTTCTTACAGTAAATCTTATTCTTTTCCTCATTTACGTTTGTAAACCTCTCTTGTGTATTTGAACATGAAATCAGTACGTTGCTAGAAACCGTGCATCCAATATTTGAATTTATTATAATCAACCACAATCCGCAAAACTATTGAAATTCGTCATGAGCCGGTAAAGTTTATCAGGTAGATGAAAAGGAATGAGGGGGGGGGGGGGGGAGAGTATCAATATTCTAGTACTGTCAGAGTCGGATTCAAACTACTAAAATATCAGGAGTCTGAGTCGGATTTTTTTTTTACCGACTCCACACCCCTGGTTTTAACTCTACCCCACTCGTGCCTAAAGAGTAGCTTTACGCACTTGTATCGTAAATTACTATTGTATACCAAGGCACTGAAGTTTAGCTTTTTATCACGAATGTGGACTTAGTTGCGGAGGCCTGTAGGGCCAAGGCAAATAAACTACATGAGGGATAAAAAGGAACTTCAGTGCCGAGGAGTACATTATGTGTTATTTGAAATCGAGATATCATGAAATTACAGCATTTTAACCAAGATTAGTAGGTTATGTTAATGTCGTTTGACGTTTTTGTGTCGCCTCGCCACCTATAAAAGAGTTGTAAAACAATAGACTATTTTACTGCCAATTTCTCGTATTTTAATGACGATTTCGAGGTATGCCATGCGTGAATAAAGAGATTTTATCCATTCAGGGAAATTAGCTCACACGGCTTCATCTCGTGAGCTAAACTTTTCACCTCTTAGGGAAAAATGCTCTTATTGATTTGTAACATAAATAACTACTATTATTCATTACTTTCAACTATATTGAGTAAGCTGTCCACCAGAAATTCCTTAAGGGTATTGAACACGACTTAATTCCACATGTAAAGCCTCCACACGTAAATACTGCACGCCGTCAATTGGAGTATTCCTTTCCTTCTATAAGTCTACGTTAGGTAGAAAGAGATGAATGAGTGTAAAACACTGCATTTCGTAAAAAGTGAATTACGTTAGAACCAGTAAACGTAGAATTAAAATTTTTGTTGTATTGTAAAGCTTATGAAAAGTACTTTTTCGGAAACTTATTTAAAAAAAATATGGCTCAACCATTTTTGCAAAATTAGGATTAATGTAAAAAAAATTAATAAAAACAGTATACATTTAAAGAACATAAGGTTTGTTTTTAGTGTCCGAAATTCTTCAAGTAGTTGTACGCACAATAGTGTAATAGTATATTACACAACGAGAGCTGTAGGAAGCATATTACACGCGAGTTGGAAAAGTTACGCACAAGCCGCGTAGCGGCGCGTGTGTAATTCCACGAGCGTGTAATTGCTCTATAGCTCGAGTTGCGTACTATACTTTTTCTACGATCACACTCATTTCGTTAAACGAAAAAGAAATATTTTATTAACTGTCAAACTATCTGTCACACCATCTTAAAAATTAGGCGGCTGCAGACACCGCTTCGTACAAACAACAGAAGCTAACTGTAACGTAATAAAAAAAATTACGTGTTAGTCATTATCATTACGTAACACTGTTTGTAATAACGAATTTACTAATCAAGTAAACAGTGCTTAATGAGCAATTTACTAATAAAGGAGTAGAAAAAGAAAATTAGATAACTTCTTTCGGTTTTTCTGTAATTCCATTTTTAATTTTTCTTGCACATCATCTATCTCTTACGAGCAAACGCGAATCTTTATAGCGCTTGCTCGCTTCAACAACGCTGCAAGAATCTAGGATCGCACAATTGCCCGTTACACATAGTCAGAATAACGTCGCTGCTTCATCCAGAGAAAATTGTTGGCTAATTGTACGCCTTCTGCTGCGTACAGAGCAGCATTCAGCTTTATTTGCCAATTAGTTTGAGAAAGCGGCAGATCTAAGAAAAAGTACAGTAGTTGCATAGTCCTCTTACTTCGACAATTAGGAGCCTTAAATAAGCTTAATCCTCTTATGCAGGTGCACACAACCTTGTCAATCACTACACTGTATATATTAACTGGGAACTGGCATTTGAGGCTCAGTACCTTCCCGGAACATAATAATTACTCCAAACAGGTCCTTAGTTTGTGAATTATGATCGTTTCCTGTCATTCTGTATAAACTAAAATGTAAACATTACCACTGTTGATATACGTTTATGCATTTTATTCACCTTTCGTGAGAAATATACAAGTATGTCATATTCTGCATTAAATATGTGAAGAACGCAAATTGCGTAAAGGCATAGGTCTATAAAACTATATCCATTATTTAGTTCAATAATTTAGTAAAATGCAATTCCATTCATTACTGCAACGATCAGTATTACTCTAGTACTGGGGAAGTATCTTGTCGATTTTAAAATTTCTTTAGTCCGGGCGTTTATACTATGCGTGCAGACCACTTGTTCTGTCAGTACGCAAGAGCGATGTCATAGCAGTAAGCGCACTGAGTAACTGTAATATTGGTATCCTGCTTTAATCCACTACAGAGAGTGGGACATAAAGTTGTGCTACGTATAATCGGCCAACGTTGCCGCAAACAAAAACTAAATAGCGTGTTCAATCCCCTTAAGTGCAGTAATGAATATTTTCTTTTTTGTTAAAAATGAATTCTACACCAATAATTAGGAAAAAATATCTGCATTTACGTTAAGTTTTTTGCATTTTACTGAGGTTATTTATTCATGACTACATTTTTTCGTAAATTTGTAATAAGAATTAAACAGGGAATCAACTGACAAAAAACTACTCGTGCCGTTTAAAAAATCCAAAATGGCGACACTGGTAAAACACTGCAGTAAAAATAACAACTGCACGGAATTATAGAGTAGTAGGTCTCATTACAGTTTTGTAATGAACTTTGTTTGCTAGTATCAAATATACAAGGTGTAAACGGAAATGTTAAGAATTATCAAGGATCTACTATATCTATGGTCGTGCAACATAGCAGCGTTGTGTGTTTTACCATGTCAACTGTTAATTAAGCTTTGTTAGATAAAATAAATTCTAAAAAAGCAAAACTTATAAATATTCACTGTATGAAACAGATTCGCTCAGAACTAATAATATTTTAAAGATAAATTCGGCCAAAC
The DNA here is from genome assembly GCA_940337035.1 of Agriotes lineatus. Lineage (NCBI taxonomy): Eukaryota > Metazoa > Arthropoda > Insecta > Coleoptera > Elateridae > Agriotes > Agriotes lineatus. Next base: position 4,778 of record CALNHX010002824.1, read on the forward strand.
GTCAATACATACAATATTTGGCTTCGTTCAAAAATTTGAACAAAAGTTGCTGATGCATAATCGTTCATAAACTACACATTTTGTCTCACATGGAGATTAACAACATTTTGCCCAACCTTTTTTTGGTAACACCCTGTATATAAATTTGGTTAGGTTGTACTCCCGAAAAAATACACTAAAGATTTGTTGATCATATCTGCCCTACTAGAAAGTTTTAAATTCTGTGTTATTTTCAATTTGTTCGTATAAAAAAAAATGTAGCTTGGTAATTCGGCAAACAATAAGAATATCCGTGAACACATTCGCATGTTAGATCTAAAATTACATACATTTCAGTTTTATTCCAAACACAACCAAATCCCAATACCTGTTTCTGACTATACTGGTGTTTATTTTGTATGGCTTGATTTTTGGGGCTGCGGCTAATACTTAACTGACTTCTTTGGCATGTTCTTTTGATCAATAAGTAAACCACAAGAGTTGCTCGATGAAATACTAAAGCTTAAGTTGTTTCCAGGATTCCGTTGGATTGTATACGTAAGACAATGGATTTTCAAAGGTACTTGAATTGTTTTGTCCTCTTTACTTTAATATTGTGATTATTTCAAGATACTTACGAAAGCTTTACACAAGATTAACGTCACTTCAGTATTTTTGATGCCATTTTGAAAGTTTTAGCTCTCTGTTACAGGACTTGTGCTTTTTGTCTGTTCACCCGCTTTTGTCCGTTGATGTTTGAAATCTGTTTCATCATTCTCTTAGTGAACAATTATTTTCGATTTGAAGATGCTGAATTTGGTTAAAGCCAGTTGGGTTTGACTTACGGCCTAATGCTTTTAATTAATACTTTTGTACCAAAGCTTTGTTTGTACATTGTTTTGTCATTGATATTTTGTGTAAACCTGTATTATAGTTGATAAGCTGAAGTGTTACGCTATGGAATTGCTTGTGTATAGAGCAGCTGGCAGATTTAGATGTCGCGAAATTGTTCAGTTCAATAAAAATTGTGCTATTATTTATCAACACAGAGCTGCCAGCTGTTCATCACCGTTGAATACCTGTGAAATTTTGCGACGAGTCGTTCGGCAAGCACCTGAATATCTCATCTGTAAAGCAGATTTCTGGAAGTTTGACTAGTTCCTTCATTCTTACAAATGTAAAAAGAAATATCAGTATCCCAAAACGTACAATGTAAAATAGTTTATAATATGAATAACCAAAAACTACCTACTAACTAACTACAGATAGCGAAGAAATTGCAGCATTGTTTGCTTAATCGATTACTTTGCGTCGTCGTTGATTTGCTGCTCGTTTATGTTCGTGTACTTACCAAGCACCTTGCAGAGGATTTTCAACCCGAGTACATAGACATGACGAATGTGCCGAAGTTATTCTTGAACGCAAAGCTTATAGATTTTACCAGTACTTTAGAGCTGAACTATTCAAATGCGATTGTTTTCTAAATTCGATTTTTAGAGGCACGTCCTCGGTTTTTAGAGAAGTGTATTGTAGATATGTCTCATCAGATGCAGGGCAATGATGATCGTCACTAAAATAAGTTATCATTTTCATATCATACTTATCGTTACGTCGCTGTACGGCCATTCATTTATTGTAATTAAGGACTAAGATCGTCATCTTAGAAATGTAAAAGTATATTTTTCAACAGTTAGTGACATGTAAAAAGTGTGGTATAAGTAAGTCAGATTAGTGTAAAATAAATGATAATATTTAAGTAAAATCTTGCCTTTTTATTACTGTTCTTATGTTAATGGCCTGATATGATTTATGTGGAAAAGAGTAGAATTGCCGTTTCAAGATAATAAGCAGGTGAGTATTGTAGATCCGTAGCACAGTCTATATACAAACCAGTCGTTTCACTTACAGTCGACATGTTTGTTGTTGATGTCACACAAAAATCTGTTTCACATTTTGGCCGGAGTCATTCTGGGTGCAGCGCACTTTATTTATATTTGAAAATATTCCGCAGAGTATTCTGTAACTGAATTGACCCAGAATTAGTTACTTACCTACGATATCCATCTTAAACATAAAAGTGCACAGACTTTAAATTAAAGATGTACATGACAGTCATTTGTTTAAATAACTACGTAAATAATAGTAATTTGTACAACTAGTTTTGAAAGTCATACTTTTTTCATGAATTTGCAGTTTGATAACGAGGGCAAAGCCCGAGTTAATCAAGCAAATGAACAGCCGAATACCTGCTGGAGGAGTTTGTTATCATGAAAAGTCTCTGTTGGCTATTCTCTCAAAATCAGTACCTAAAGTGACTACTTGGATACAATTACCGGCCGACCAGCTAGTTTCGGAGACAGCGTGTTCAGTTCTTAAAATACTCAAAAAGGGCGCCAACGGATTTTTTTCAAATAACGGCCAGTATATCCTGGCATTCAAACGAGAATACGTAAACTCAGGTTGCACTCAACTCAAGTATAGGTTGCAGTAACAAATAAAGCCAGCATGAAAGTATCACAGTATAATTTCCAACAATCCAAGATCGCAATACATATGAATATCACAATATAGAACAAAATCGTAGGTGGCCACAATATTACTTGCTACGACTAATTATATTTAGCAAATATTACAATTAATACAATTTTTAATACTACAATAAAGCAATAGCCGTAATGCACACATTAAAACAGAGCTAAGGCAGGCAAGGCTTAAAGCGGCAAATTCGGCGAGTGCTTGGAATCAGAGGAAACGCACAATGCGATTCCAGTTGCGAACTCACGGCCGAATGATGTCACAATTTTCGGAATCGTTTGGCCCCAAATTCGGGCGGCCAGAAGCCGATGGCTCCGAGGGAACTTCACCGTGCGATACTGGGACAAATCAGACCTGAAGGTAAGCCTCCTTGTCAGGTCCTCTCCTGCGCTCAAACAGCATCTGCAGCAGGGGTCAAAGCCGGTCCGGAAATCCAGAAAAATACCAGCGCTTGAAACGTCCGCTCGTGAAAACCAGCTGTAGCTAAAGCCTCAAATCAGCCCTCCGGCACGAGGTGCTAAGGGATGAAGAAATCTACGATAGCATACAAAACCGACAGAATATTTGGAAGCGAATTCTTTACTTACCCCGAATAGAATTCCAGGCAATTTGCGAAACACGTGGCAGCATGAAAATTTCGCCAACGGCGTAGGAGTCGAGCTTCCCTCATATCGAAATTCGGGGACTAGGAAAATCTACTCCAAGAGTGTAGGCTCACATAAACACCATCAAAACTAACGGCAGCCCAAAATTAATCCTCCGAAATTCTAACTGCTACCTCGGCATCTTGTCGTTTTGCCAGCGAGGTTGGAAAAGAACGCTTCTCGAAACGGATGCCAATTCTTAGCACTTGCCTACGCGAGGCCAAGAAAGGAGGCGTGGCGTAGCGCGGGAAATACAAACAGCATACTCGCAGACATCCGCGCGAGGAGATGCGTAACAATGTGACATGAATACTACAGAACGCAAAATTGGAAGGCGGCGCAAATGCATCGTAACAAGTTCTTTCTCGCGGATAACCCGGACGAGGACGACCACGTGCAGGATGCAATCAGAAAGTCTTGGGCCTTGCAGAAGGCGTAGATGACGATCCCCCATCCATGAACACGAGGTCAGGAGGGCCCTCACCAGGATGTCCCCGAGGAAGGCGCCCGGGTTCGACGGCATCACCGCGGATGCAGCACTGTGTGCGTTTGAGATGCAACCATCGGTGGTTGTTGACGTTTACAACAAGTGCTTCGCGCAGGGAACATTTCCAGACTATTGGAAGGGCCAAAGCGTTATCCTCATCTCCAAACCCGGAACCAGCGACCCCAAAAAACCCTCGAAGCTACCGGCCTATAAGTCTGTTGCCGGTCCTAGGCAAGATATTGGACAGAACAGTGGCGACGCGGGTGGAACACGCGGTCATCCAGACCATCGGGTTCAGCGTTAAACAATTCGGATGCGCGACGAGCCGATCCACAACGGATGCAGTGAAAATAGTAGTGTGTGCGGTTAAATCGCATCCCGCACGCGGGGGATTACTGTGCGCGGGCGCATTTGATAACGCGTGGTAGCCCAGTATCGTATGGGTGTTAGAGAGGCGCGACTTTCCCCGGAACTGGATGCATCTCGTCATCTGGAGACCCTGCACAGATGGTCCAGGAGCAATAAGCTCACTTTTAACGCGGCCAAGATGGACGCGTTATTTTATGAGAAGACCCCGCGTTAGCAGCGCCCCACCTTCCTTGTCGACGGAGAGCGCGTCTAGTACCGGGACTCCATCTGCTACCTAGGGGTCGTGATAGACCCCCGACACCCTCATATCAAGGCAGCCAGCGATAAGGGGAAGGAGATTGCGCACAAAATCGAAGCGGCCGCAAGACTGACGTTGGACTTCAGGGGAGACTCATTGGCCAAGGTTTTCGAGGCAGCTGTATAACCGCCGATCTGTGCCGAGGGCTGCATAGCCAAAGAACGCAAGCAGCTACGAAGAGGATCCTCGCGGTGAGAGCCGCCGCCGCGTACGCGACAGTGTTCACGGAGGCTACCCTAGTACTGAGCGACATATCCCATCGATTTGTCCCTCCAGGAACTCGCGCAAAAGAGGGCAACAATAGTGCACCAGGACCCAGCCCACCTCCGTCTACTGAACATCGTGGTAGGGAGGTGGAAAAGACGGTGGACATGGCCGCAGTCGCCACCCCGCCGAGACGTTCGTGCCAACCTTTTCCGTAAGCATGAACGGAAAGCGGGAGCCGTGTTCGTAATAATCCGCGAGGCAAAAGAAATCCGTAGCGGGAAGGTCAAGCTCGCTGACTGGAGCTTCGTCTTCCAGTGCGTACTAGTCGCGCTGCGAGTGGGAAGAATGATGGCGCACGGCTTCCACCGGGAGACCTGTCGAACGTCTCATCCCGCCCATAGCCACTCCACGCGACATCGTGGCCAGCCTGGACTACCTCACCACTCAGCTCGTCACTGGGTATAGGGCAGGGGTGGCGAACCATTGGCACGCGTGCCATTTAGGTACCTAATCGAAACAATTTATATTTAACAATGGATTGAACATGAAGCTTCAAGGCGCAAATAAAACAATGATTGTTATGATTGATTTCATTCATGCTTTCGAAGCTAAACTGCAAGTTTTCAGTAACGATATTGTTACCAAAAAGTACAAGTATTTCCCAAACTTGAAAAAAATCTCCAGAGATTTGGATTTACATGAAAAACCAGACCAAGCAAAAGTCACTGAAGAGTTTAATTCGGTAATTAATTCTTCAATCAAAGAATTTTCAACGAGATTTTCTCAGTTCAAAGAATTATCGGAAACACTGAAATTTATTATGTATCCTGATGTAACTTCACTTGATAAACTGAACTTGGCCAAATTTGATTGGTTGGAAAATGAAGAAATTGAAATGCAGCTGATTGATTTCCAGTCTAGTTCAATATGGATTCAAAAATTTTTCGAAACAAGGAAAGAGTTGGAATTAAATGAAATAGAAAGACTATATGTATCAGGTAATATAAGTAAAAATGCCAATATCAAAAGTATGGAAACGTGGAATTTAATTCCAGACACATTTAGTAGTCTGAAGAAGCTGGCTTTTGCTATGTTAACAATATTTTCGTTTACCTATGCTTGTGATTCATTATTTTCAGAAATGAATAACATTAAAGACTCGATTAGAAGCCGTTTCTCAGATGAATCCAGTCCAGCTTGCATTCTGCTAAAAGTAACAAAGTATGGAGCTAATATAAATTATTTAGCATCTAATTTGCAACAGCAGAAGTCACGATTTTTTTAAATTTAAATAAACGTCACTATTGCTGTACAAAATATATATTTTCTGTTGCAAATAAAGAGTTTTAAGTTGATAGTATTTAGTTTTATTTTTTTCCATTAATCACTAAGACAAGATTGATGGCACGTCATGGCCTCATTAAACATTTCTTTAGAACAAATGGCACGTAGATGAATAAAGGTTCGCCACCCCTGGTATAGGGGATTCGGGGCCTACCTGCATCGGATCGGCAGACGCGACGACTCGCTCTGCGCTTGCGGGGACGAAGAGAATACTGCCGTACATGTCGTCCTGCGATGCCCACTGAAGCAACAACATCGCGGAAACGCCTATGCGCCAATGGCCGCGCGGGGACTTAGGTGGATAAACACGATGGAAGACGCGCGAGCATTATCGAGGGAGGAGTGGTGGCAGGCCGTTCGGGAGTTCGCCTTCAATGTACAGCGCCTCAAACCTGATCGAGGGTGAAGAGGTAGGCCAATAGAAACATCACCGGGCCGTGAGGAAGCAGACGAGGACGCGGGCGCAGTCAGCGGATGTGGGTTAGGCGCATGAACGGTAGTGTGGCAGTAATTGTGACGCTCAGGACGCCAAAAGGTGTCTATTGTCTACATTTTTAAGGTTACGTACGAGTGTTGTGCAATTTGACGCAACCCGGACGTTTCTGTATGAGTTGGAGGGAACAAGATAAGTAGCACACGCGCGCGTTCCCTATGGCTACGACATTCAACCACCGGACTTGAAGAAAGCAACAAGTGTCGTCGTACCGCAATCTTGCCTGTCGACGACGTTCTTCGTTTTCTACCCTCGTTGGGGATTTAACATCCTCCAGACACGCCCGACAGACAGCACCCTAGGTCGTTTTTCGCAGTTCTTCAAGCATTTTGGGGCAGTCGCTTAGGTACGGCCTGCAGCATCGTTGGGCATTATAACCAGATGAAGCTGAATCCCTACCAGGTATTGTGTTTTCTATGTAAAATTTTAACAAGCATTTGAGTGCAGTAAAGGGTGATTTTTGAAGTGTCGCAATTTTGCGTAGCGTTGCTGCTAATAATTTATAATTAAGCGTTTGAACTGTTGTTACTGTCCTTAGGTCAATTTGAGTATTTATCGCCACATCTTAATGATTGTACTTAGCGTAACGTTGTGAGATTGAAGTAATTACCGCCATTGAGTCAGATTTTGTTTACCGTCAAGATTTTTTGTTTGTAAGTAGTTTTATTGCGCAATTAAAGTTGTTAACGTTTTTGAGCCAGATCATTTGCTGTCAAGTTTACCGCTTGTATTTAGATTAAGCGATGCGTAATTAACAACATTAACCTTTATCGAGTATTTCATTTAATGTTCATTGTTCACTTACATATTTCTACGTTAATATAAACTGCTCAACAATTGAAGTGGCCCAGCAACAAAAATTATGCTACCACGTTTATTTTAAAACAAAACTATATCGTATGTAGCTGTCAAGTGTAGTATTTGTTGATACAAGCTTCTGTTAGAAATAAAATAAGATTACTACATTATTAGGCTATAAAACTTAATATTTATTACTTTAATCGTAAAAGTATTTTTTACTTATAATTTATTTACATTGTTTTAATGCGGTTTGTGTTCTTATAGTATGCCCAGACGATGTTAGGAAGTATATCGGAGTAAGAGGAGATCTCACTCTATACTAATTTAAAAACTGCTTTTAAAAAATATTTGACACATGTTTTGCTGTTACTTTGTTGTTTTATAATTAATTGTGTTAAAAACTCCAAATTACTGTTAATTACAATGAAACTATATTAAAACATATCATCATATACTATTACATTCTTCCATTTGAAATTATTTTATTGCTGTATGCTAATTTTATGATTGGCCACTTCAATTGTTGAGCAGTTTAGTTCATTTTCGATTAGTTGTGCTTTTTTAGTAGATTTATGCCGTTTGCAGTTGTATTTTGTGATATTTTTCCTCTGTAAAGGGGTTCAGGTAACTTATGAAAATGCAAGCAAGGTAAGTTCAACGCAGCTGTACGTGGACCGTTGCTCGAGCACTGCGAAGGTTGGATCGGAAAGGTTGGTTCACCCCTTCCATTTTCTCGGTGAGCACACCTGTGTTTTTCAAGATTTAGTAAAGTGGTGGCGTCTGGCAATTAGCATCTTTATTTCTTTTACGAGGTTGTTGCCCTAATTAAGGTCGTAATGTCCGAGAATTTTCCGATTGTTTCGTTTCATCGGGTAACTGACACTTGAATAATTTGAATGTCAAATTCATGTCGTAATGACTGTTTTGTGCTGTAACATAGTGATCATACAGTGAGCGCCAAAAAGCATTGGTCAGTTTCAATACCTAATAAAAACCCATACACTTCACCTATGGAATCAATGATAATTTCTTCATAAATCGGAAACTTGGGAGTTTGGTTTCAATGTTTGGCATCCTCCGAAAGTGACAGTTTGGTGTGCTGCTACACCGTCAAAGATTGTCGATGCTCATTTTTTCGAGGAAATTGGTGAAACGGTAACGGTTACATCTCAAAGACATTACATGCTTTAAAGATCTTTTTATTGCAAATAGAGGAAGAGATAGTAAATGAATATTGGTTTCAACAGGACGGTGCTACAAATTACACCGCAAGAATTAATACGAATCTTCTACGACAATCGTTTCCAAATAAACTGATTTCTTGCTATGGTGACCTTCATTAGCCCTCGAGATCGCAGGACATAACCACTCCTGATTTTTTCTTTGGGATTACTTGAAGAGCAGAGTATTTACAAGAAAGATAAGAAATCTGGAAAACCTTAAAATGTTTATTCGGGAAAATATTGAAGCTATACTGCAGGATATGCGGCAACGTGTGATGAGAGATTTCGGCCACTGTTTAAAAGAGTGCATTCAACAAGAGGGGAGTCATTTAACCGACAGCATTTTTCATAAGTGAATCTCCCATTCTTAGTCTTTAAGAAATAGTTCTGATTGACTGTGTAATTTAAGCAAATAAATTGTTATTACAAATTGAAACTGACCAATGCTTTTTGGCGCTCACTGTATTTTCTATGTCGTGATTGTCTCCCTCAAAGCTGCCTTAGAGGTAGCTAAGTCTTGGTTTATCGTGTACTAATTTACAACCACGTTAATAACTTAATAATTATTTTAAAGTCGATTTCCAAATTCACAGCCATTATCTGCATGGAAAATAATGGGGGCATCAAGGATACATTTTTTTTAAATTTTGACATTTAGAGTGCCAGTTTTCAAAGCTGACTAAAGTTTCGAAACGTCACACTTTTCGTAATGAAATGAAAATATTTTACAACTAGTAATGAAAAGTACATTAAATTGACATGCGGTAAAGCAAAAAACGCATCTACTTAATTTTCAATATATTGACATTTATTTTCCATGACATTTATAATTTTACCACTTTAAGGTTTAAAGAACCATTTTTTTTTCAAAATTAGAAAATCTTGTATACAACACGTTAGGAAATGGGATTTTGTGTGACTGCGGGATCTCGCTACGCTCATCCCGCAAAATCCCACGCGATACACAAAATGAGGTATTTCCTAACTGGTTTTAGAAATAGCTATGGCATGCCTCCACGCTACTGTAGTAGCCATTTTAGATTGTAATGCTCAACTGTACTAATTTTTTGAAATTATCTTGAAACACCATTACATATTTGTAGTCTGCTTCTTGTTGAGACTAATAATCTATCAAATCTACTTGACAGCTTGACATAAAGTCGTTGGCTAAAAGGCTATTTAGTGGGAAACAGTTCTTGGACAAAAAATTGAAAGAATTGCCAAGCAATAGGATTAGTGTGTTTCAATTTGTAAAAACCGTTTCCTATCAGCTGAAACTGTCAAAAATGAGTTCACCCTTTTTTATTGTAATGAAAACTTCTTTCATAACTTCTGTGTATAATTTGTTAAAATTAAAATAAGAAGTATATAAATATATATTTGTAACTGCCTGGGAGACAATTTACTTATTACTCTTATCCGAGTTTGACGTTTTTTTATTACTAAAAATTTAAGAACTTTATGCGTACATCGCATTTGCAAGCTTAATTTTGAATATTTCTCAATAATTTTTAAATCAGTGGAAAGATTATTCTTTCTGGATTCAGATGTCAAATAAATCACGAAATTATTTTTAAGAAATGCTACAGAAATTGTTTAAACAAAGCGTAACGGGAATGCGCAGTATATATTTCAGCATCGAGGTATTTTGAAAACGATTGCGCATAAAGGCATACTTTCAGCGTATGAAATGTATAGAAAAGAATGGAGAAATTTTTAGTGAAAGAATGATCGCGCTTTATTGTAAAAAATATGATTTATTTTCCGCTGCGTGTTTTGAGTTTCAGGCGCGACATGCTTTGCCGATCACTGATTTGCACCATGATACGAATATACTGCCTGCATTATACTCGTATCTACTTATAATTATATTACGCTGATTGGTTATACGTGAATAATGTCATTTGTAATTACTATAAATCAGAAATTTAAAGATTAATATAAATAATAATAACAGCCTTTAATCATCCTACCTTGTTGAATTTATATACATATAATATTATGTTTGTGTATTTATTATTAACACGTAAATAATGTCATTTGTCGAAAAACAGAGAATTATAGATTAATATATTTGCGAACAAACATAAAACAAAGTCAGTACCTCATGTTCTTCATCTATTTATTATAACTTAAGGGCGAATATATAAAAATAGAAAAATAATGTGTTTTCCTCATACGGCAGCTATAAACACAAGAAAATTCAAGAAAAAAATTAAAAATCGAAGCTATAATTTTCTTAAGAAACTACCAGTTCACAAAAAGTGTTATTGATCATTTTTGTGCTAACACTACCTACTTCAAAAATAATACATTTTTATTGCAAGCAAAATTTTATGGTTTTTGTTTTCATAATGATAATTTTTGAGTTTTATTTTCCATATAGGTCTAATCTAATAGGTTACAAAATACTATTTCAACATTTTCAATAGAAAAAACATTAACATATGAGATGAAGCACCTTTAGAAGTTTTTCTGATAAACAGGGTTTTATAAAAGTAGCTCGATGTTTCTGAAATTTTGTATGGGGCCTAATTTTAGATTCTGAATAACTTTTCTTAATGAGGTTGTGCCATGTTCTAAACAGAAAAGATATTTTTCCTGAACAAAAGATGTTTTTAAACTACTGCCAACGCCTCCTTGATATGACGCCGGCTGCCTAAAGGCGGTAATTTTTAAAGGGCTACTCCTAGGGTACTAAGGAATATTTGTGCCAAAACTGGATTATATTAGTCTTTTTGAGGTCGATATATTGAGATGGTTTTAAGCCTACAACTTGGCTCTGTTTGCAGTGCAAAACATTTAACCAAGTCAATAAAGCACAGAGTTAAGATATTTTATGAAATTGCAATTTAAAACAATAATGAAAGTATTAAATGCATTGGTAATGAGATGCGAGGAGTAGTAATTAAACGGATAAAGGCATGCATAAGCAAAGTATATTTCAGAGAGTTTGAATAAAGTAATATAATTAAATAAAATAGGTTTGTGCATATTTAACGCCAGGCCAAACAAAATTAATTGATACAAAAGGTTTATTATCTGCAGACTAAATTAGCGTAATTATTAATAAAAGTACAGGTCAGTGAATGGCAAGCAATCTAAAAGGTAAATAAGATCGGAATAAAGGCTAATAGAAAATTGCAAAGAGCAATCCCGAAATTAGGCAACGGAAAAGAAAGAAAGCGAGCAACGTGTGTAAATTTTAACTCAGTTTCCAGTGCATTAATAAGACAAAGTGAAAAAGCAGAGCAGTGATTTTAAAACATTTGTGTGCGTAACGGAAGGAACAATGATAGGCATAGGCAAGATTTAAGATTTAAGAAAATGTTAATTTAAGATTTATGTAATCAAACTTTACTCCTTTTGTGTATTTTGCTATTTAACTAATTTCTAATTAACAAAAATTAACGCGGTAACATAGCAACGCGATTCGTTTTTGTAAAATAAAAAAGAACAATTGAAATTATAAATTAAGGCAGTTTGATCGAAATTGTGCTCTCTTAAAATTAATATTTTTGCAAATAAAAAGTGTTTACCAGTTATAAAAAGTGTTGCATTTTATTGTACAGATCACGTGCACCAGTGAAAGTGTTTGCCACAAACTTCCGCCACGATAAAATAAAAAAAATTCCAATCTCATCTGCGACTGAAGATCGGCAGCCGACAACTGTAATTTTAGAACTTCGATTCCGGCACAATTACGCATTGGAAGCCAGAGATCTGCACTGCATCACATCAGAGGGGTTTGAAGGAGCATCCTAAGTGAAAGTTGCAGCCAGGGGAGTGTTTCCAGCAGAGAAATTCCAGCAGCGTCATCTCCGATCATCTTCGTGCCAAGTTTGGACATCTGTACGAGGTAGGAACTATTTGAGCGTTGGCGTTCGGGAAACTTATTAAAATACGAGATTGAACCTTGCTGAAGAGGCCTATCGCATATCCAAGGGTGCAGCTACGCCATAATAATCCAAAAATTGCATAGCGTCATCAAATTTTGTGAAATTGGCGGATTTCCAAGCAGCAGAAACAAGTGAATGGATGGCGTCCTATTTACGTCATTCCTGTGACAATGAAGTAGAGGTTTTGTTGCCGAGCGATAATTGAACCAAATTACTTGACGATTCTTTGTTAACTTCACGATTCAAGTAATCGCTGTTGCACTGGCGAAGTTTTTATGTCATCTGACAGAGTGTAAATTTTATCTACCAGAACCGCGTATATGAGCTACTCAAGGACGAATAATCTAAAACGAACTAGTAATTTGTGAATTTAGTGAAATTCTGAATTCAACCTGATAAGCAGTTTTGTGTTTGCCGAAAGCTAGCTTAAATAATATTGCAGTTCAATAAAATAGTAAGAAAGGGGCGTTCGACAATTTTATTTTGTACATCAGCTAATACATTTCATTTTAACTAGCCTTAAATTACTGACAGGCAAAGTGAGCACAGTATAAAAATCATCCTGTGAATTGTGTGGTGATTTGCCGTAATTTAACTTATTAATTTTGCACCAAAATAATAACAAACAGGCGGCCATGTCATTGCAATATATTATGCCTGGACTAACTCAAAACACGCAGCGGAAAACAACGAAGCGATGTACAAAAAAATCGTATTTTGTACAACAATACACCAATAGAGATAATAATTTCACTAAAAATGTCCCAATTCTTTTCTATACATTTCATACGCTGAAAGTATGCCTTTATGTGCAATAGTTCTCAAAATACCTCGATGCTGAAATATATACCGCTCATTTCCGTTACGCTTACGCTTACATTTTTTGTAGCATTTGTTAGTAGTCATTTCGCTAATTTGTACAACTAGTTTTAAAGATCATACTTTTTTTCATAAATTTGCAGTTTCATTAACGAAGGCGAAGCAAATGAATGAAAAAAAGGGACTTTCAGAACGTGTTGTACACTAGGGTGGAGCGTTGCTATAAGGACGAAAATTAATTTTTAATTTTTTTAATCCTAATAGTGGCAAGTATTTGCTATAGGTGTCCACATATTTTTTGCTGTTCTCATTTTTATTTTTTTCCAACATCTTCTGCTCTCTACTACCCCCTAAAGATAGGGTTAGATAGTTAAATATTAATGTATATAAATACATATGTATATATTCGTTATATAGGTTGAATTTCAACAAAATTAGTATTCCTTTACTTATTACAAATTATTATATCCTTTACTTGTGTAAAAGTGATTAAAATCGCTCCACCCTATTGTACACGTAGTTTTTTTTTGCAGTGATGTCTTGTAACTCTAAATGTAGTCGAAAAGGACTGCGGAATTCACAACTGTCAGATTGACATTTCAATAAAATAGTTAAAAAAGTGTACGTTTTTCACGATTTTGCTTTAAAAAAGTGATACTTCCAATACGATTTTTCGTTAAAAAAGACGACTTTCATGATCACTATGGAAAAAAAATAATTTCGTGATTAATTTGACACCATGTGAATCCAAAAAGAATAATTTTTCCACTGGTTTAAAAATCATTGAGAAATATCCGAAACTAAACTTTTTAGTAATGAAAAAAATGTCGGAAAATATGTTTTTCTGCTTTTTTGCAATCGCAAAAAGAATGGAATCCTCCACATTTAGATCTGCAAGATCATTCCAGGGAGTGTACATTCTTTTTAAACTATATCTTTAAGTGCACACTCCATCATTTTAGAAAGGTTTTTTGAGGAGCCTGATTACCGACTAAATTGATCTAATTAGGGAAGTTCCGTGTAAACCCCTTTTACAGATTTTTTAGAAGCTACTTTTAAATGAAATGGCGAATATGGACATCGTTTGAAAACGTTTTGTGCTAGTTTTCGAATATTTAATGAAACTCATATTGTTCCTTAAAAAAAACATAGTTTTCAATTGTTTTGGTACGTTTCGTGGTATAATTCAGTCATGAGGAATATTTTGAGCCAAATGGAGTTTGTTTTGCATTTCTTGTTGGATTTTTCATGATTTTGTCTAAGTCATAGCCAACTTGATCTAAGTAATGTTTTTTATTTAAAAAGATGAGTTCCAAATTTTAGTTTAAGCATATTATCATGCAGCATTTTTTACACTAATTTCCAATACCTCCAATAAAATATACAGGCTGTTTCGTTTAAAACTCTAAAGTCGTGTGTCACTACGCAAAAATATGAGGCTATAACTGAAATTGATTTATGGGAATTTGTAGATTGAAACTGGCATTTAAAACAAAAACAAGTTTTTTTAGTATTTCAATTATTAACTAAGTTACAAGCTGTCTAGCAATGTACAATCGCGGCCAAAAAAATAGGACACCTTTTTTTGTTTAGCGTGAATCAATCTCTATTTGAATTTTAGTAGTAGACAGCTATACCCACAGCGTGTATCAATTTTATTTATAATATGAAAGCATGCATGTTGTTGCAATAAACAATTATTTATTTAAAATGTAACAAATTAATCAATCATTATTTAATATGTGGTTATCGCATCGATTTATAACTTCCCTTAATCTTCCTGGCTTAGAACTATATAATTTCCTGCAAAAATCATCAGGAATAATTTCCATGCATTATTGATTATTTCGAGTAATTCTTTGGCACTCCGTTTTCTGTTTTGAATATTTTTAACCAGTAGTGCACATACGTTTTCCATAAGATTGATGCCACATCTGCAGTTAGACCAGTTAACAACATTAATATTATTTTCTTGAAGCCAATTAGTTATTATATGCGCAGTATGAACGGGGCAATTATGTTGAAATAAAAATGCGTTGTTTGGAAATAATTGAGAGACGGAAGGGAGTTTAATATCATTTAAAATCGTAATATATATTTGGCTATTAAATCTCTTCTCAATATGTCATAAAACGCTTGGTCCACGTGCTGATATCCAGCCCCACATATTTACATAAAATCGGCCGCTTTTGTCAACTTTGTTTATAGTTTACACAGTGCTTTCGTAAAGTAGTGGAAAAATTATCCTGTAACGGTTTTATGAGCACAACGGTGTAATAAAGTGACAATTGTAAATATAATTGTATTTATTTGTCTAAACAGTAGATACATATACTGTTTGAGGCTTTTGCGGTTACTCGAATTATTCTTCTTAACATAGAATTTCGGCTTAGACCGCGTCGTATTTGTATATAAACACTCAGCATTTTCTGGCTTAATATGCCTTGCACCTTGTGAAGTCGAGCAAAAACCCGCGCGAGAGTCATGTTCTTTGGTGGCTCGTGTTGTTTGAGTATCTTGAGAACGAGAATACTTAGGCAGATTTGGCGTTTTGCTGTTTGTGCATCCATATTCACTAACGTTTCGCAAGACCTTGCAGCTTGCATCATCAGAGTGAAAGTCGCACTAAGAACCGAAGGTAGGTGTGGAGCTATTTATAGTCCTCTGTGCCAGGCGCGCGGAGTGCCGTAACGCTGGCTGGTCGTCCAAGTGCAACGTAATCCGTGGGGCGTGGCCGTATGACGCACATTGGTTGTAATGCTTTGGATCGTGTATCACAGGGGTCCACGTTTTACTAAGCTTAAAGCCATCTTCCCTGTTGATATTATTTGGATGTTTTTCTATTTCTATGGTTTCACGTATCACTCGCGGGAAGTAGTGAGGTATTCTGGCAAGTACTCTGGCGTGCTCAAATTTTAAAGTGTGCCCATTTGTAAACGTATGCGAAGAGAGTTTAGAGAAGAGGCGTTCCATACTTCTAAAGAAGGAGATGTGCGGTGCATATAACAACTATTTACGTGGTAAATTCTCCAAGTTCGTTTCTGCTAGACATGGCGTCAAAGCAAAACTACTGTTTTTCCTTAATGGGAGTAGCAGCGCAAGGGTACAAAAAAATTCAGATCAAATCGAAAGGGAAGGAATGGCAAAAATCGCAAAGAAATGTGAAAATCCAGTCGATATCCCGTATAAAGTAGAGCTGGCGGATGTTAAAGTAGGAACTCTGTTGGATGAATTACTTGGAATATTAAAACAGCTCCAAGTTGATGACTTCTACCTTATGGATTTGGATATTACACAAGACTTTTCTGGTATTTTTAACAAGATGGATATATGCGATTACTTAATGACAAACCACAACTTTTGCCTCCAAGGAGAGTACCAGGAAAATTGTAATGTGATTGTAAACAACGATAAAACAGTTGGGATTGACTGTCTAACATGGATGAACTCGAATTGCAGAATTAAGATATATAACAAATGTATTTGCCAAATTACAAGTCCAGGAGTTAACAAGGAAATCGGAAACCATATTATTGACTTTATCAAATGTCCAGATGCACGATTAAAAGAAACATTTACGTGTTCTTTAGCTAGAGAGCAGGGAATTACAAGATTGGAAGCAACAATATACAATTCCAAGATAGGTAATGTGTTCGACCCTCTGGAGGACTGTTTAAGTGTACTGGTCAGTAACAATAAGTATTTATAAGATGCACCGTTTTATTCTGTGCCAATCGCTTCTATGTGGACCAAGTTAACAGATTGAAGTTTTAACTATTTACCAGTTAATTATGTAGAAAATGTAGACAGCGACTCACACGAGGATAACATAGACATAATACAAAAGTGCTATATTAAGACTGGAGAGACATTCTTTTCCCAATCCACAACACTCTACGATAGCACCGAATGTAAATATTACTGCTTTGGGATTGGTTGATACGAGTAACGTCATCCTACAGGTCTTAAGAGAAAGAATTAACTTAACACGCAGGATTACTCCATATCCAATTAAAGAAATAACTCCACTATCGCCTGTACATGTATTAAGTGAAAGAAAGCGAAAAGTGGAGGTGAAAGAAATAGAAATTAAAAAAGAAAACTAGATTATTTAGCGAAAACAAACTCTATAAAAGAAGAGTACAAAAATTTGCTGTCAAAAGAACAAAAGGTAAAAGAAACGGAGGATAGACTATGCAGTTACTTTAATCAAAACCCTTGGAGAAATCTCGATACAACTGGTGTATAAAAGATTTCCCTATTTATCGTAAATACCAGGGGAAAATTTCCGACTGTTGGTGTTCTAGCAGAAAAAGATGGAAGCAAAAGTGTATACTCCTTAAAAGGGTATTCTAAACAACATCTTATAGATATTTACGACGATAACCAAGAGAAACTTAGAGTACAGGGATATATTTGTGTTCCATTTAATGGATTACATATTGTATGTGTGCCAACAGAAGAACCGTTTATAAAATTTAAAACTAATGGAGTTTCTACGTATAATGGCCACTCATTCCCCAAAGTAGAGGAAGTTGAATTTTACAGGGGAGAATGGCGAGATCCAGTTCGATTAATATGCAATCAAGGAGATATGGATCAAATTACCAACATTAGCATGCAGCAACTAAGATGCCGGATTAGGATTGCACAATGCCATCGTTGGAGGAACTTCCAGAAGGAACAGAACCAGTTGTAACTGGAAAACGAATGTATTGCAGAAACAAAAATCGTTATATTTTACAGTTCGAAAATGAGTAGACAATGAGAACAGGTTTGAACATGACTGGACAGGTTTGTAGCCATTTTCTGCCAATTTGCGCCGGATGTGGAGTGACGTCATTTTCTGAAAATTTGCACCGGTAGTAGACAATGAGAACAAGTTTGAACATAACTGGACACGTTCTTTTCTCGCAATTTAACAACTACATATTCCCAGACAATGTTTGCGCCGGATGTGATTAATGGGGTGGGGGGGAGTCAATGACCTCTATTATTTTTATACTGCGGGTTCCACACGGATACAGCAAATTCAAGTATACTTCTGACTAATGAATTGTACAATAAAGTTATTATAAATCCTAATACTCTATAAGCTTTTTGTGTAATTGAGTCAATGTGTTTGTCAAATCTCAGTTTGCTATCCAATATAACACCTAGGTTCTTGATGCAAAGTGTATTGTTTATATTTGCATTCTTAATTTGATAAGTATTAGTATATTATACATCAAGGTAGCGAAGCGCAGTATTATAACCTGAGCGCATATTGTTAGATACTGAGCGCGCAGCGCGAAGTATCTAAAGCGCGAAGATTATAAGACGATTCGCTACCGTGGTGTATATACTATTTTTTGCACTACCAAACGGCTTAATACCTAAATCCCCAACAAATTTCGAAAATATTTTAACTGTCAACCTCACAATACAGCTCTTTAAAACGTCAAAATTAAAATAGTCATATTTGGTAACTAAGCAATTTATTAGTTACCACGGTGAAAATTGTTTGTTTTACTTTCTCTCCCTTGGTGGAGAATAGTATATTACATACCGAGGTGGGAAGTGTTTCATTACTGTCGAGAGATTAGGTAGTTTACCGAGACGCGTAGCGTCGAGGTTAACTTTATCTCGAGACAGGGATGAAACTTGCCACCGTGGTATGTATACTATTTTATTTGCAATCATCTAATTTTAAAAATAACTACAATTGAATTCTGAATAATAGATATCTTGATGTAGCTAATATTTTTGTTACCATGAAAACAACCCACTCAATGTTTTGTTACCATGGAAACACCCCACTCTTCAGGTATGTAATATTTTTCGGGGTATGTAATAATTTCCTGGCTAGTTTCAAGTAATCATCTAGTTCCCAGCTGTTGTCATGTCATGAAATTGACACATTACAATGTGATTGCAAATAAAATCAAATTCACAACCTCAAAATAGGCCAATAACGGTGCGTTCTGAGACTAGTAGTGCAAAAAATTTATTCCATTGCGATTTCATATAAACTGTATGCAATTTATTACACTTATCAGGATTTAGTACTAAGCGGTTGTTGGAGCAATAGATGACAAATCTATTAATGCCATGTTGCATTTTTTTGACAATTGCTTACTGTACTGACCTTAGCATAAATTTTCAAATCATCAGCGTATAATAAAAATTTTGAATATTGAAAACAGAACAAAATCCAAAGGTAGTAGGTGCGATCCTTGAAGTACTCCAGATATTATATTAGCAGTTTTCGACACATAACGTCGACTGTTACACACTGATTTCTATTACTTAAATATGAAATAATCCGCCTCAGAATATCTCCATGTGCACCGATATACAGTAATCTTTTAATTGGTAGTGAATGATCAATTTTGTCAAATGCTTTTCTGAAATCTGTGTACACAGCATAGACTTCCGAACGTTCATCCAGAGACTTATTAATAAAGTTGGTATAAACAAGCAAGTTTGACACAACCGATCTCTTGGAGTAAAACCAAAATACACTTTTGCTTCCATCTTTTTCTGCTAGAACACCAACAGTCGGAAACTTTCCCCTAGTATTTACGATAAATGGGGAAATCTTTTATACACCAGTTGTATCGAGATTTCTAGTAACTGCATAGTCTATTCTTTTACTTTTTGTTCTTTTGACAGCTAATTTTTGTACTCTTCTTTTATAGAGTTTGTTTTCGCTAAATAATATAGTTTTGTTTTTTAATTTCTATTTCTTCCAGCTCCAATTTTCGCTTTCTTGCACTTAATACATAGACAGGCGAGAGTGGAGTTATTTTTTAATTGGATATGGAGCAAGCCTGTGTGTTATGTTAGTTCTTTTTCTTAAGACCTGCGGGATGACGTTACTCTTATCAACCAATCCCAAAACAGTAATATTTACATTCGGTGCTATCGTCGAGTGTTGTGGATTGGGAAAAGAATGTCTCTCGAGTCTTAATATAGCACTTTTGTATTATGTTTATGTTATCCTCGTGTGAGTCGCTGTCTACAATTTCTACATAATTAACTGGTAAATAGTTAAAACTGCAATCTGTTAACTTGGTCCACATAGAAGCGATTGGCACAGAATAAAACGGTGCATCTTGTAAATACTGATTGTTACTGACCAGTACACTTAAACAGTCCTCCAGAGGGTCGAACACATTACCTATCTTGGAATTGTATATTGTTGCTTCCAATCTTGTAATTCCGTGCTCTCTAGCTAAAGAACACGTAAATGTTTCATTTAATCGTGCATCTTGACATTTGGTAAAGTCATTAATATGGTTTCCGATTTTCTTGTTAACTTCTGAACTTGTAGACGGTCAATCCCAACTGTTTTATCGTTATCAACAATCACATTACAATTTTCCTGGTACTCTCCTTGGAGGCAAAAGTTGTGATTAGTCATTAAGTAATCGCGCATATCCATCTTGTTAAAAATGCCATCAAAGTCCTGTGTTATATCCAAATCAATAAGGTAGAAGTCATCAACTTGGAGCTGTTTTAATATTTCAAGTAATTCATCCAACAGAGTTCCTACTTTAACATCCGCCAGCTCTATTTTGTACGAGATAGCAACTGGATTTTCATATTTCCTTGCAATTTTTGCCATTCCTTCCCTTTCGATTTGATCTGAATTTTTTTGTATTTTTGCGCTGTTACTTCCATTAAGGAAAAATGGTAGTTTTGCTTTGACACCATGTCTAGCAGAAACGAATTTGGAGAATTTACCACGTAAATAACTTAGTTGTTATATGCACCGCACATCTCCTTCTTTAGAAGTATGGAACGCATCTTCTCTAAACTCTCTTCGCAGTCTGTTTGGTCACATATTTTAATTACCATTATGTTGTCATAAACGGGTCCTTAATCGATGTAGGCTGATTTAAATTTTTCTCACAGAGAAGTGTCTACAAACTTGTCTTCGAAGAGATCCTGACACCCCAGATAGAGATGGCAACAACACCTCTAGCATAATAATTGAGTGGCGCATAATATATTTGTAATAATTTTATACATGTAGGTTTTAGACAAATAAATACAAGTACAAGTCTGGCTCGCTGTGAGAACAGGTTTTAACAAATCTCTTTCTCTCAAAGCTCTTTTAGTAAACAATGAAAATAGGTCTGGACATGTTTTTTTTTTTTTAATGTTTGTATGCCAGTTCAGCATAGACTGCTATTCATGGCAGAGTTAATTACTACGTTTCTTCACACTATCATCACTACGCACTAGAGTCATTGGTTTAAGAACTGATGGGTATAAAGTACAAGTTATCACCACGTAACATCAGTTGACCCACACTGTCATCAGGTAATGATTTCATTCACTGTCACTGTTCAAGAGGTCAATTGGTAGTTTACGTTTTAATCTAATGTGCACTGATTTTTGTCCCAGGTTATAATAGTTCGCACCGCCGCACAGGTTAATATTATTATAAAATTGTTTAGAAATTTGAGTAATGAACTGTTGTATTGTGGGAATGCCAGTCTCTGTGTGTAACTGAGTGTTTCTAACAAACCATTCTGCTTTGGTAACTATGCGCAGAACTTTATTCTGTAGAACCTGAAGTTTATGAAGGTTTGTTTTGGATGTTGCGGACCATACACTGCATCCGTAAGTGAATATTGGTCTTATTAAAGATGTATACATTAAGGTTCCACATTCAATTCTGAGAGGAGACTTTTTATTCATAATGGGGTATAACATACTCAATCTGACGTATGATTCCGATAATTTTTTATTAATGTGTATACTCCAGTTCAGTTTTCTATCTAACGGGTGTTCATAAACAGTCGTCATCCCAGTAGGTTTTGACTTCAGAAACGTATGTCTATTAAAATTGAGAAAAGATGCGCTATGACAGTACTCAATGACGTTTCATTGTGTTGCACGAATTAATCAAAGACATAAGATTTTGTTTTTCAAAGCAACTGGGATGACGACTGTTTATGAACACCCGTTAGATGAATACCAAGATATCGAACGGCACTATCCTTAGGGTTCCATTGAATGGAAGTGTTGTTGATAAATAAATTTGGGGGATCTGGAGGTCTGCGGAGAGTAAAGATCTTTGCTTCGCATTTGTCTGCATTTATAGAGATCCTCCATATGTTATACCACGCATTTAGCTGATTTAGAGCTTCTTGAAGGTTGATAGCTGCATTATTAATGTCGTGATCTTGGGTTATGATCGCAGTGTCATCAGCATACATAGCAAGACTTGAACGATGAAGAGTGGGTATATCTGACATATATAAATTAAATAACGTGGGGCCCAGGATTGATCCCTGAGGAACACCAGCCAGAATTTGACGGATGGAAGAAGTGGCAGAGTTAACTCGAACTTGGAAGGTTCTGTCGGACAGAAATGAAGTTATTATCCGCAATAAGTATGGAGGAATGTTTGTCGCTATCATTTTGTGAATAAGCCCATGATCCAGATCCGGTCGAAAGCCTGCGCTACGTCAATAAATGCAATGAGCGTGTGCATTTTGTTTTCGAAGCCGTTTTCAATACATTCTGTTAGTCTCAGAATCTGGTGAATTGCTGAATGAGAGTTTTTGAATCCAAACTGTAGTTTTGGAATAATACTATTAGTCTCCAGATATTCATTTAGCCGAGTGTGTATCGCTCGCTCATTAGTTTAGATAATGTGGATAGCAAGCTAATTGGCCGATAATTCACTGGGTTATTATGTGGTTTCCCCGGTTTGGGTATCATCGTTATTATTGCTCGTTTCCAACCAATCGGGAAATATCCAATTCTCATGCAGGCGTTAAATATTGCTGTAATATAGCATATGCATTTATCTGGTAGGTTTTTTAGAACTACGTTTGGTATAAGATCAATTCCTGGCGCTTTCTTGGTTTTGATTATCTTGATGTACGACTTAAGTTCTGATAGAGATACGGGATCAGTAAGTGGTATGTCGGCTGGAATGCGACTGTTTAGCTCTGTCTCCTCAGCATCAGTTGTGTTAGGTGGGGCAGTAAATGTTTTTTCCAATTGATCAGCAAATATCTCACATTTTTCTTGATCTTCAGCATAAGTGTGACCTCCATATCGGAGTAGCGGGATGATTACTGGCTGTTTTAGGATCCTTTTTGTAGCTCTCCACATGTTGGGGTCTCCCGGTTCAAGAGATTCTATGTGGTTTTGGTAGCAGGAAATTCGATATTGATCCAATTCAGTCCTAACCAATCGGATAAGTCTGTTTAGATGAGTCTTGACTGCGGGATTGCGGGTACTTTGCCATAGCCTGCGTACTGAATGTTTCTCTTTTATTAACTGTTGTATGTATGTAGGCGGGGATTGATCTATATAACGTCGATGTGTTTGAGTGTTTGTAGTGGCTTGTTGTATTGCGGTTGTTATTGTTTTTTGGAGCAGCTCCACAGCATTGTCTATTTCGTCCTGAAGTATAAAGTTTGTAGGGCAACTTATCGAATCGTTCATGATATTTTAAAACCTTACCCAGTCAACAGGTCCATTAATTAATTTAGGAAGCTGCGGATAGTTATGGGGAAAACAATTAAGGGTGAATAACACTGGTAAATGATCAGAGTCCAATTCTGTGAGCACAGTTTGAGTTATCGGTAGGGTTAAATTTTTATGCAGTATAATATCGAGAATATCTGGTTGCTGGTTATGTCTGTAAGGGAAGTAAGTATATTCAGAAGGTGCTGCAACAAGTATTGCAAGTCGAGAGGAATAATAATTAAGTTTTATCCCGTTGGGGTTAGTAACTCTGCATCCCCAGTTTGTATGTTTGGAGTTTAGATCTCCAGCTAAAGGTGTGGGATGGTGACTATCGAAAATTTGAGTGAGCTCGTTAAGGTTGAGGTGGCTGTTGGGTCGTTTAGAAGCTGAAACTATTCTAAGTATAGAATTGTTATTTAGGGTTAGAGTAATGGCGGTAGCTTCTAAGTGGTGCATATCTTTGAATTCAATTGGTGAAGCAGCTAGTTTTTTTTCTAATTATTATTGCACTGCCTCCCCAGCCTACCTCTGTGGTTCGGTCTGTCCGATAAATATGATATCCCGGTATTGTAAATTTTTCGTTTAGTACAAGGTGGGTTTCTGTAATACATGCAATATCAACACTATGTCTAAACAGAAATGAGATAAATACTGATCGTTGTCTTTTGATACCATTGGCGTTCCAATTCAGTAGGGTTAACTTATCTATAGGGAACTGATTATTTGCCGCCATTTTGAAACAGCATTGGAATTAGAGATATAATAAAAGTTTTAATTTGTGCAAGGTGAGGGGTGATTAGTTCAATAATAGATTGGAGAATATTGGAAATGCAAGAATTTGAGTTCGTTGACTGTTGATTGTTTTGGATTGAAGTATTGGTTTTGGGAGTATGGGGGTTGGATTTTACAATTGATGCGTATGTTGTATTTGATGTGATTCTTCCAGTTATTGTCGCGTTAGGATTTGTAGGTCTTACTACCGGGAAGGATTTGATGTAAGAGCAGCCTCTATAATTAGCTGTATGGCTTCCTCCACAGTTAACACATTTAGGGGGGCAGAATCCTTGGTTTTTTTGCACTGTGAGTAGTGGTGGTTTTCAGTGCATTTCACGCAGCGTGGTGATAAGTGGCAATAATTTTTGGTATGCCCTACCAGCTGACAATTTGTGCACTGTGGAATATCACTATTTTTGCGACGGGGTTCTACGACTACTACACAATGTAGCATTCTATTTAAATTAAAAATATCGTTCGTTTTCTCAGTTTTGTTTAGTTCGACAGCCATTATGGGTAATGGAACTTTTTTATGATTTAAGAGTCGTGTGACTTTTGTGATCGGGTACTTTAAGTTTATTAGTTCAACTTTTACCTCTTCTTCGGTTATTGAGATGGGAACGTTACGTATGATTACAGAAATATTGGTGTTTTCGGGATGTCGGTACTTGTAGTATTTAACTTGGTGTTCATCGTAAAATTTTGTAAGCTTTCTATAATCATCTACACAATTCAAAGTAATCTTAAGCTCCTTACCTTTGTAGCTGGTGCTGAAGACTTCTGTAATTGTGGATTTGATATCCGCGATTATGTTTTGATAGTTAGTACCGTTAGGGATAAATATCGGAGGGATTTTAGGTTTCTCTGTAGCATTAACAGTGGTGCTAGTTTGTGGGGTATTTATTTCGTCACCAGTGTGTAAACTGTAGAATTTGTTTTGAGAAATTATAGTGTCAGTGTTGAATAAATACCGTTTGTTGAAATCGCTATCTTCCGGTGAGGTTAAAGGTCGTTTAAGTTTGTTTATTTCATTATCTGTTGTGTTTTGATCTTCAGTTTCCATGGCTGTTGAACTTGAGATTGCCTTGTTCCCCTTGTGTATAATAATTGGAGGTTTCAGCACAAATTTATTAGTTTCACTCATATTATTTAGTTTTATGCATTTGTATGTGTTAACAGTTTTTAGTAAACGTTTTTAAATTTGAAAATATGAACCGGATGGCGGTGTTGATATCGCTTTACGCTGCAATCTGCTGATTGCAGCGTATTAAATTCACTCGTTCCACTCTTACTATAGTTTAAGATTATTACGAGGCGTTCAAACAATGATAATAATTAATTATTGTAGTTAGCTACGCACTTAACGGAAAATACTCAAATCACGACCGTACTCGAGCTTGTCGCATGCGGAACTCAACGTGCATCCCTAAAAATTTGATATAGTCTGTGTTTGTAACTGAACGGCCATTTATCTGAATATCCAGATTTCTACAATGTTTTTGCCTATTATGAAATCTCACAAAATTTGTTTTTCCTGCATTAAGAAATAGCGAGTTGTCACAGAACCAGCTATACAGAACATCCATGACGTTATTGCATTTAGTTTCCAACAATTCATGTTTCGATTTAGACACGATAATAGAAGCATCGTCCGCGTACAGGGTAAATAAAGCATCATCTGTTACTTTATCCAGATCATTGACATATAAAAGAAATAGAATTGGTCCCAAAATGGAGCCTTGGGGTACGCCTACACATATATTAACGTAATTTGAAGTTACAGTGGACTTAACGCTGTTGTCAATATTTCGAACAGACACATATTGTTTGCGGTCATTAAGAAAAGAGCTTATCCAGGTAAGTGCGGTGCCCTCTACGCCATTATAATTAATTTTACATATAAGCGTCTCAATATCAACACAGTCAAATGCCCTACTAAGATCACAAAAGATCCCAACAGGACATTCATTTTGTTCGATAAGGTTAGTTAGAATATTATAAAAGGAATATACCGCAGCAACAGTAGATCTATTCACACGAAAACCGTATTGATTTTGAGACAAGATGTTATTGCTTTCCAAAAAATACAAAAGCCTGTCCAAATAACAATATTCATACACCTTAGAAAATACAGAGGTAAGTGTTATAGGTCTATAATTTTCTTTTATAGTTGGATCACCTTTTTTGTACACAGGTATGACTTTCCCTACTTTTAATCGGCCAGGGAAAACACCAGTACAAAAAGAAGTGTTGATCAGATACACTAGCGGCTTCACAATGACATGCAGTGTATGTTTGAGAACAGCAGCGGGCACATCATCTGGACCGCTAGACCACTTGTTTTTAAGCTTTTTACAGTTTAGTTCCAAAAATTCATTTTCAGTAAAAGGATACAGCATTAGCTTATTGTTAGGCGTAGCGTTGGCAGATAATGTACTAATGTTTCTATTCGGCACATGTGGTATTTGATTGATAATATCTACAGCAGCATTTTTGAAAAACTCATTAAAACTATTAGCTACCAAAGTCGGATCGCTACTCAATGTCTCGTCGCAAATAACTTCTAAATTACTTTGACTTTTATTATTATTTGAAAGCTCAGACACCACTCTCCAAATAGACTTCGTTTGATTATCGGAATTAATAATTATTTTTTGGTAATATGCTTTTTTAACATCATTCAACAGTGCATGATGTTGCTTTTTAAACATTTTATATACTGGGTCTAACTCGGGGTAAGTGCATTTTAAACCGTACCAGTCCTTTAAAGCCCTACTAGATAATTTTACTTTACTGTTTATCCAAGATTTATTACAATTTTGCTTACTAACATATAGTTTTTGTAGAGGGAAACAGACATTGAAATAGTACAAAAAAATGTCATAAAAATAATCAAACGCAACGTTCGCATCGGAAAGAGTATATAATGTATCCCAATTTTCGTTTAGTAAAGCGGTTTTAAATTTTTCCATCGAATTTTCTGTAAATTTTCGTGTAGAAGACCGCACATTTCCAGGTGTAGGTTTACACATTGTAAGTTCTAACTCATACAGGACCGTACGATGATCCGAAATAACATTGTCTATTACGCACGGCACGCCCGAGTTATCATAGTTAATATAAACGTGATCGATCGTTTTAACTGATGTATTTGTAACTCTAGTCGGCCATTTTACCACGTTAGTAAGATTGAACTCTGCCAGCACATTACACAATTTTTTAAAGTCGTGAGAGCAGTTATACGAGTCTATATTAAAATCGCCACAAAGCACAATTTTCAATTTGGGTTTACACTCATAGATTAAAACGTCCGCAATTTTTTCATAAAATGTTTGTAGATCTGCGAAAGGAGATCTATAACATGTTAAAATAACGTACGCATTTTTACTAGTTCTGTTTGTACACGATAATGCGCAGATTTCAAACTGTTTGTCAACACAAAACCTTTGAAGATCGATGATTTTAACTTTGCAATAATTAACCAAGTCAGTTTTCACCCAGATTCCCACGCCACCACTTTTGTAGTCTGTCCTAGTGTAGCTAGTGTAGAGCGAATAACCCATAATTGAAGTACCCTTAATTAATTCACTATTGGCACCAATTTCGGTCAAACATAAAAAAATGACGTCAGAAAATTGACTAACATCCATTAGCAAGTCATCTATTTTGTTGATATTTAAAGATTGTATATTTAACAATAGCAAATCTGGTTCAAAAACTACCTTTGATATTCTTTCGTTTGTTTCCGGTAAAAAAACGTCGAATGCATGCGTAGTCTGGCCATTTGGTGGAATCCATGGCTTTCCGGAAGTTTTCCTCAAAAATAGTCACCTTGAATGACGAGTAAACATTTGGATTTAACGACGATAATAGTTCACATTTAACTTCTGGGAAATCTGCTTTAAGAAAATTGACTAAATTTTCCGTTTTTGTGTCAGGTGACAGGCGACTGACATGCAATGTAATTGTTTTGGGAACCCTTTTATAGTAGAATTTGTGTTTGTACTACTGTTATTGCCTATGATAGCGGAATTTTTACGTCGGCGGCTTCTAGCTTTTATCCAGCCTTCTTCGATATCGTTGACGGGAGGATTAATTTTATCTTCATTGATATGGATTAATTCTTTAAATTTTGACTGAGCTTGGGCATTCATTATTGCAGTAGAGACTTTCTCTCTATTAATCGGGTTTGAAATGTTATTTTTGTTGCGATGTTTATTTTTTGAAAAAGTATCAGCCTTTGGCTTTTCGTCAAGTTTGTTATCGGTCACGGTCAATTTTGCAGGCACGAGTGCATTGCTCCGCTTTTCAATGGCATCGTTATCGGTTTTGCACGGTGTTCCGATTTGAGCATTTAAGGCCCTGAACACACGGGATTCCGTTTCCCAGATTCGGTATGCGGGATACAGAATCTGAGTCTGTTCAGACACGGCGACTGAATCTCAGACGCGGGTCTTCAGTCACTTGCAGTGCCGTGCTCTTATGGACCTAGCATTGCTGTTCTTTGTTTCTGTCGGATTAGTCTAGAAGTGCTGTATTTAAAGTCAGGGATTGGGCTCTACTAAGCTAATAAATTTTTCATTGTCAAATAATGTACATTCTGTGATCGTTGTATAGTAAGGAACGCCTTGCTTATTCGATTTAAATAGAAGTTGAAGAAAATCTGCTACGCCTATGATATGATATCATATGTTCTGGCTGGCAAAAGTAGGCGAGCCCAGGCCGTGGTACACGTGGACTCATATCCTCTATATGCTCCAATGGTAAATCGGTATCCGAGATACAGAATTTGTAGCCGGCGGCCGAAATGGAGAGATAAGGAAAATCGGCCGCCGGCGACAAATTCTGTATCTCGGATACCGATTTACCATTGGAGCATATAGACGATACGAGTCCACGTGTACCACGGCCTGGACTCGCCTACTTTTGCCATCCAGAACATATGATATCATATCATAGGCGTAGCAGATTTTCTTCAACTTCTATTTAAATCGAATAAGCAAGGCGTTCCTTACTATACAACGATCACAGAATGTACATTATTTGACAATGAAAAATTTATTAGCTTAGTAGAGCCCAATCCCTGACTTTAAATACAGCACTTCTAGACTAATTCGACAGAAACAAAGAACAGCAATGCTAGGTCCATAACAGCACGGCACTGCAAGTGACTGAAGGCCCTCGTCTGAGATTCAGTCGCCGTGTCTGAACAGACTCAGATTCTGTATCCCGCATACCGAATCTGGGAAACGGAATCCCGTGTGTTCAGGGCCTTATACTTTAATTTGCTCACGCAGTTCGTTTATAATGATATCTTTTTGCTTAATTATATACTTAAAAATTTCGCTACTTAACTTCTTATCCTGGCCTGCTATATTATCAATTGCATCAATAGCGTCAAAAAAGTCATCACTATTGTTGTCATTATCAGTTTCACAACATACAATCGATTGATCACTAACAAAAACAATATTGTTCGAACGTTTTGCACAACTCAGATGATACCGGGTGCCACACTTAACACATGTTGCACCGCTAACCACTTTATTCTTGCATCTTTTGCACAGAGCAGGTAACACACATCCACTCGTTTCCGCCATTTTTGAAACCCTTGTGGTGTTTATGAGGTTCAAATAAAACACAATTGTAACTTAACTACAGTTTTATTTACAACCCTCAACTTAGCCGTCGGCTTAACACTGGCCGCTCGACTCCGGCTTCCGTCTTACACCCAATACGGGTCCTTTGCCCGTTTACTTAAAACTAGCATTCTCGCCCTTATTGGTACATACCCTACACAGCCCCGTCACAAGTTAAAAACTAATATAAATGTTCTACATATATTACTAGTTGATATATCCTAATGTGTAACTACATTACCAAATCTTTCTGGCATTTTTATTTCCCTTAAACTTTTCCTAATTATTGGGGAGGCCATAGTGTTACTACCCTCTCCTTCTAAAGGATTTACATTGCTATTAGTATTATCTAATTCTACAGGTTCTATCAACCGTCTATCGTCTGAAAAATTACCTATCTTTTTCATTCGATTACTAATGTTAACCTTATTATTACATAGCTCTTTTCCTTCGCGACCGCTACCTTCATCCACCAGCTTACGTATAATTTGATTCGCGTGGCGTTTCCATATACGACCATCTTCGATAATAGAGCAAAGGTAGGTCACGTGTTCTAGCTTCTTTTTTATTGTGGCTGCTGTCCATCCTTTTTTATTTACATCGCGGTAATCCCGCACCATAACATTCTCTCCCTCTGCAAACTGTTTCCGTTGTTTGTTGTTCTTAACTGTTTGCTGCACCTTATCGTTTGGTTTGCTAACCCTATTCAAGTTAGGGCTGGTGTAACTTAACCTTGTCGTTAGTTTTCTTCCAAACATTCGCTCTGCTGGACTTGCTTTGGTACTGCAATGCGGTGTATTCCGATAGATAAATAAAAATCGACATATTAAAGTTTCTAAAGGAACGCCCTTATTACGAACGTCGCTCTTTTAAATGTCTTTACTGCATTCTCTGCTGCACCATTGGTCGCTGGGTAGAACGTTGGCGATGTTCTATGTTCTACGCCGTTCTTATCCAAGAATTGTTTAAACTCCTTCGATGTTAGCTGCTTTTCGTTGTCGCTAACTAACAGTCTTGGCAGCCCAAATCTTGAAAAAGTTTCCCTCAATTTGCCGATAGTTCGGTAGGAAGTTATATCCGTCATTGGAAATACTTCAACCCACTTTGAGTGCGCGTCCAAAATAATTAAAAAATAACTTGATCGGATAGGGCCTAAGAAGTCTATGTGTACTCTTTCCCATGGTTTTTCTGGTTCTGGCCAAGGAGTCACTTCTACTTTTGGTGGGCTATCCCTGGTTTTTAGGCATGACAAGCACCCTTTGACCGTTCGCTCTATTTCGGCATCCAAGCCTGGCCACCAAAAATACGACCGTGCTAAAGCTTTCATTTTTAAGATGCCCATATGGCTTACATGTAATTCCTGTAGCATTTGGCTCCTTAACTGCTTGGGGATGATCACTCGATAACCCCACATCAAACATCCGTTCTCTAATCCTATTTCGTTACTCCTCAAATAAAAAGGTTTTATTTCTTCTTCGGTTGTGGTCGTAGGCCATTCGCCTGTGACATATTTTCGAATTTTCTGCATTACTGGGTCCTTATCGGTTGCCTTGCAGATTTCCTCGTTTTTGATCGGCGTGTAGAATCCCTCAATGAAATTTAGGTATGTAGCCTGCTCTTTCTTCTGGCTAACTTCGACTACTTCCTCGAGCGGGGATCTTGATAAGTAATCCGCGGGCTGATTATTGACACCTTTAATGTATTGAATTGTGTAATTAAATCCTGAAAGATAAATTGCCCATCTTTGCAATCTACTTGCTGCCATTACCGGTATTCCCTTGTGTCCCCAAAAATCGCTATTAGAGGTTTATGGTCCGTCCGTAATGTGAAGTGTTGGCCTAGTAAATATTGTTGGAATTTTTTTGACCCCATAATAAATCGCCAAGGCTTCTTTGTCAACCATCGAGTACCGCTTTTCGGTATCGGTTAGTGTCCTGGAAACGAACCCTACGGGTCGCAGAAAACCATCTGGCATCTTGTGCTCTAATGCCGCTGCTACTCCCTGCTGCGAAGCGTCACAAGACAATACTATTGGCTTGTCCGGGTCAAAATGTACCAGCACTTTATCTGAAGCCACTTCATTTTTTATGCGTTTGAAGGCTGCGTTGCATCTTTCATCCCAGCTAAATTCTTTGTCTTGTTTTAATAACGCGTAAATTGAGCTCATTAAAACTGATAACTTCGGTACAAAATTAGAATAATAATTCACTAATCCTGCAAAAGATTTTACCTGCGTGACTGTTTTTGGAATCGGAGCATTTAAAATTGCTTGCACCTTATCGCCACTTTTCCTGATGCCTTCTTTACTGATAACATGGCCCAGGTAGCTTACTTCTTCCTGGAAAAAATCGCATTTTTCCCATTTCACTGTCAGATTAGCATCCGTTAGGCGTCGAAACACTTGTCGAATATTACTTAGGTGCTCCTGTCGGTCTCTGCCGGTAACTATAAAATCGTCCAGGAAATTACACACACCTGAAATGCCTTGCAATAACTGCTCAACGCGTCTCTGGAATATAGCTGCTGCTGGGGAAATTCCAAATGGCAATCTAT
The DNA here is from genome assembly GCA_940337035.1 of Agriotes lineatus. Classification (NCBI taxonomy): domain Eukaryota; kingdom Metazoa; phylum Arthropoda; class Insecta; order Coleoptera; family Elateridae; genus Agriotes; species Agriotes lineatus. The sequence continues at coordinate 37,321 of CALNHX010002824.1, forward strand.
TCATTTTAAATATTCCCTTATGAGTACTCCATGCCGCCATTTTTGCAGTTTCTTCATCCAATAAAAATTGATTATAGGCTTGACTGAAGTCTATTTTACTAAACTCTTGTCCCCCCTGTAAACTTGCAAAAATTTGATCTATTCTGGGCAAGGGATACTTTTCTTTTTCTAAATATTTATTTAATGTAAGTTTATAATCGGCGCAAATCCTAATTGATCCGTCGCCTTTCTGGACTGGCACTAATGCTGTCCCCCAATCCGAAGTGGCAATTGGCGTAATTATACCCTCTTTTTCTAATCTTTCCAATTCTGCCTCAACTTGTTGTTTATAGGCTAGCGGAACTGGTCGCGGTTTACAAAATACCGGTTTTGCATTAGGTTTAATTTCGCCGTACTTGTAAGCTCCTAATTCACTCTTAAATAAATCTGTAACTTCACTAGCTAGTATTTCTGCATTATTTACAGCAATTTTGTTTACTTCCCTAGTATCTATTTTAGCTAATTCTATATTAAACGCTTTCAACCAATTTCTACCAAGAAGTGGAGGTCCACCTCCATCTAAAACATATATGGTTACATCTTTCCTTTCACCCTGGTACTTAACCTCTACCGTAAAATACCCTAACGGTTTACTTTTAGTGCCTGTATACTCCTTAATTACAATATTACTATCTACAAGCTTATAATTAGAAAATGTTTGTAAATATAGCTGTTTAGAAATACACGATATGGCTGCCCCACTGTCTATTTCCATATCTAACTTATGATTATTTATTTCTACCGACGCTACTAAAGGTTGATCCCTACTCACTCTGGCGCTAAAACTATAAATAGCGAACTCTTCTTCTACATGCTCGTCATCTAAATAATTCGCTTTTATTGTTACATTTCTATTGCATACCTGTGCTAAATGTCCCACTATTCCGCATTTAAAACACCTTGAGTTTTTAAACTTACAAATTTGCACTACCTGATGATCTTTTCCGCAAGCCCTGCATTTGAAGGATTTTTTTGGATTTACTATCGCACTACAAAGAGGTTTCCTGAAAGTTGACATCACTGGCCCTCGGTTTGAAGCCTGGTCGGCTCCCGACATCTGTTTGACAGCTTTACTGCCCTTGCTGAACGTCCGTTCGCTGCGGGTCCAGTTGAGGTCCTTTGTTTTGATATCCCGCGCTTGTAAGGTCGCTTCTTTCCGCAAAGCCAGATCCACCATCATGCTTAATGTTACTGCTTCCGAGAATTCATCTTCACACATTTTGTCCAAAATTGGACCTTTACATAAGCCAGTGACGAATTTGCACGTAATACACTGTCCAGTCTATTACCAAATTTGCAATTCACAACGAGCTTCTTTATTCGCGCGTGCCAATCACTAACACCTTCGTCTCTATTTTGCGTTGCCGTATAAAATTCAATTCGCTCCCTATAAACTGATATCTTAGAGCTAAAATGGCCCTTTAAAAGTTCACACAATTGTTTATACGTTTTCGCATTCGGTAGTTCCGGAAAACACAAATTGCGTAATAATTTATACGTTTCCTGCCCCACTAAGCTCATTAAAATAGCCGCGCGTCTTTTTTCGTCTTCCTGACCGATTAAATTTGCATTGAAAAATTGCTCTAATCGTTCCTGGTAAATTACCCAATCGTCCGACATGTGAAACTCTACCAAGGACCCGATTAATCCAGCCATTGCTTCTGCACTTTTTAATCACGTCACCGTTTTAAGTCTATTAAAGGCGCGCACCCTTTGCACTTAGAGGACCACTTGTTTAATTTACTTTTATCCTCGTCGCCACTGTGGTGTTAATGAGGTTCAAATAGAACACAATTGTAACTTAACTACAGTTTTATTTACAACCCTCAACTTAGCCGTCGGCTTAACACTGACCGCTCGACTCCGGCTTCCGTCTTGCACCCAACACGGGTCCTTTGCCCGTTTACCTAAAACTAGCATTCTCGCCCTTATTGGTACATACCCTACACACCCCCGTCACAAGTTAAAAACTAATATAAATGTTCTACATATATTACTAGTTGATATATCCTAATGTGTAACTACATTACCAAATCTTTCTGGCATTTTTATTTCCCTTAAACTTTTCCTAATTATTGGGGAGGCCATAGTGTTACTACCCTCTCCTTCTAAAGGATTTACATTGCTATTAGTATTATCTAATTCTACAGGTTCTATCAACCGTCTATCGTCTGAAAAATTACCTATCTTTTTCATTCGATTACTAATGTTAACCTTATTATTACATAGCTCTTTTCCTTCGCGACCGCTACCTTCATCCACCAGCTTACGTATAATTTGATTCGCGTGGCGTTTCCATATACGACCATCTTCGATAATAGAGCAAAGGTAGGTCACGTGTTCTAGCTTCTTTTTTATTGTGGCTGCTGTCCATCCTTTTTTATTTACATCGCGGTAATCCCGCACCATAACATTCTCTACCTCTGCAAACTGTTTCCGTTGTTTGTTGTTCTTAACTGTTTCCTGCACCTTATCGTTTGGTTTGCTAACCCTATTCGAGTTAGGGCTGGTGTAACTTAACCTTGTCTTTAGTTTTCTTCTAAACATTCGCTCTGCTGGACTTGCTTTGGTACTGCAATGCGGTGTATTCCGATAGATACATACAAATCGACATATTAAAGTTTCTAAAGGAACGCCCTTATTACGGACGTCGCTCTTTTAAATGTCTTTACTGCATTCTCTGCTGCACCATTGGTCGCTGGGTAGAACGTTGGCGATGTTCTATGTTCTACGCCGTTCTTATCCAAGAATTGTTTAAACTCCTTCGATGTTAGCTGCTTTCCGTTGTCGCTAACTAACAGTCTTGGCAGACCAAATCTTGAAAAAGTTTCCCTCAATTTGCCGATAGTTCGGTAGGAAGTTATGTCCGTCATTGGAAATACTTCAACCCACTTTGAGTGCGCGTTCAAAATAATTAAAAAATAACTTGATCGGATAGGGCCTAAGAAGTCTATGGGCCGGTTGCAGAAAGCAATGTTAAGTCTGGTGTTAGCTAACATCGCGTCAAAGTGAACAAAAGCGAATCAAATCTCAAATGCTTATGGTAACTAAAACATTAGTATACAAAATTTGATACGATTTTGTTCACTTTGACGCGATGTTAGCTAACACCAGACTTAACATTGCTTTCTGCAACCGGCCCTTAGTGTACTCTTTTCCATGGTTTTTCTGGTTCTGCCCAAGGAGTCACTTCTACGTTTGGTGGGCTATCCCTGGTTTTTAGGCATGACAAGCACCCTTTGACCGTTCGCTCTATTTCGGCATCCAAGCCTGGCCACCAAAAATACGACCGTGCTAAAGCTTTCATTTTTACGATGCCCATATGGCTTACATGTAATTCCTGTAGCATTTGGCTCCTTAACTGATTGGGAATGATCACTCGATAACCCCACATCAAACATCCGTTCTCTAATCCTATTTCGTTACTCCTCAAATAAAAAGGTTTTATTTCTTCTTCGGTTGTGGTCGTAGGCCATTCGCCTGTGACATATTTTCGAATTTTCTGCATTACTGGGTCCTTATCGGTTGCCTTGCAGATTTCCTCGCTTTTGATCGGCGTGTAGAATCCCTCAATGAAATTTAGGTATGTAGCCTGCTCTTTCTTCTGGCTAACTTCGCCTACTTCCTCGAGCGGGGATCTTGATAAGTAATCCGCGGGCTGATTATTGACACCTTTAATGTATTGAATTGTGTAATTAAATCCTGAAAGATAAATTGCCCATCTTTGCAATCTACTTGCTGCCATTACCGGTATTCCCTTGTGTCCCCAAAAATCGCTATTAACCTTTAGACTACGGCGTGGGGTTCTCAAGGGACCCCAGACTTTGTTTTTCTTGAACATCTTTCTAGGTATTTTTTTAATAAATTTTCCCTCTCGTGTATTTGTCGCTTTTACAATTATACATAGCATGATGTATTTGGTTTTCTGTTTTTAATATCTGCATAGTTTTGTTGAACAAAAAAGATGCGTGGAGTCTCGAAGGGACCCCACGCCGTTGTTAATGTGTACCATTTTTTTCTACAAATCATAAGTTGATGTCAGTTTTTTTATGTGTTTTACGACGATAATGAGGACAATATATTTGCAAGAAGTAATTCTGATATTGTAACTTGTTTATACACTTATCTGAACCCGTGTATATTATCTCAAAGTACACTCTTGAATTGAGTAGTAAGTGAAAATAAGGATAAGGGATGAATGTTTTTTGTTTTTGATATTTTGTACACGAGCATCCGATAAAAAAATAAATATAAGATGTTTATAATGTCAGTTCTTCGTTTGCAAAAAACATCGAAAAGAAAATATTGTCTCCACAGCGAGTTGCATCGATCACATCGAAAATTGACAATATATTATACTTTTTCTTTAATTTATAAGAATTCTATTGTTACCTTTTTTATATTTGTAATGTGAGTTAATTTTCAATATATTTTACCATTATAAACACTTACTCAAATGTTACCATACGTTTTAATATGTTTTTAGCTGGGGTCCTTCGAGGACCCCACGCCGTAATTACCGTTGGTCTAAGGAACGCAGTAGTCTAAGGGTTAAAGGTTTATGGTCCGTCCGTAATGTGAAGTGTTGGCCTAGTAAATATTGTTGGAATTTTTTTGACCCCATAATAAATCGCCAAGGCTTCTTTGTCAACCATCGAGTACCGCTTTTCGGTATCGGTTAGTGTCCTGGAAACGAACCCTACGGGTCGCAGAAAACCATCTGGCATCTTGTGCTCTAATGCCGCTGCTACTCCCTGCTGCGAAGCGTCACAAGACAATACTATTGGCTTGTCCGGGTCAAAATGTACCAGCACTTTATCTGAAGCCACTTCATTTTTTATGCGTTTGAAGGCTGCGTTGCATCTTTCATCCCAGCTAAATTCTTTGTCTTGTTTTAATAACGCGTAAATTGAGCTCATTAAAACTGATAACTTCGGTACAAAATTAGAATAATAATTCACTAATCCTGCAAAAGATTTTACCTGCGTGACTGTTTTCGGAATCGGAGCATTTAAAATTGCTTGCACCTTATCGCCACTTTTCCTGATGCCTTCTTTACTGATAACATGGCCCAGGTAGCTTACTTCTTCCTGGAAAAAATCGCATTTTTCCCATTTCACTGTCAGATTAGCATCCGTTAGGCGTCGAAACACTTGTCGAATATTACTTAGGTGCTCCTGTCGGTCTCTGCCGGTAACTATAAAATCGTCCAGGAAATTACACACACCTGAAATGCCTTGCAATAACTGCTCAACGCGTCTCTGGAATATAGCTGCTGCTGGGGAAATTCCAAATGGCAATCTATTCATTTTAAATATTCCCTTATGAGTACTCCATGCCGCCATTTTTGCAGTTTCTTCATCCAATAAAAATTGATTATAGGCTTGACTGAAGTCTATTTTACTAAACTCTTGTCCCCCCTGTAAACTTGCAAAAATTTGATCTATTCTGGGCAAGGGATACTTTTCTTTTTCTAAATATTTATTTAATGTAAGTTTATAATCGGCGCAAATCCTAATTGATCCGTCGCCTTTCTGGACTGGCACTAATGCTGTCCCCCAATCCGAAGTGGCAATTGGCGTAATTATACCCTCTTTTTCTAATCTTTCCAATTCTGCCTCAACTTGTTGTTTATAGGCTAGCAGAACTGGTCGCGGTTTACAAAATACCGGTTTCGCATTAGGTTTAATTTCGCCGTACTTGTAAGCTCCTAATTCACTCTTAAATAAATCTGGAAATTCACTAGCTAGTATTTCTGCATTATTTACAGCAATTTTGTTTACTTCCTTAGTATCTATTTTAGCTAATCCTATATTAAACGCTTTCAACCAATTTCTACCAAGAAGTGGAGGTCCACCTCCATCTAAAACATATATGGTTACATCTTTCCTTTCACCCTGGTACTTAACCTCTACCGTAAAATACCTTAACGGTTTACTTTTAGTGCCTGTATACTCCTTAATTACAATATTACTATCTACAAGCTTATAATTAGAAAATGTTTGTAAATATAGCTGTTTAGAAATACACGATATGGCTGCCCCACTGTCTATTTCCATATCGAACTTATGATTATTTATTTCTACCGACGCTACTAAAGGTTGATCCCTACTCGCTCTGGCGCTAAAACTATAAATAGCGAACTCTTCTTCTACATGCTCGTCATCTAAATAATTTGCTTTTATTGTTACATTTCTATTGCATACCTGTGCTAAATGTCCCACTATTCCGCATTTAAAACACCTTGAGTTTTTAAACTTACAAATTTGCCCTACCTGATGATCTTTTCCGCAAGCCCTGCATTTGAAGGATTTTTTGGATTTACTATCGCACTACAAAGAGGTTTCCTGAAAGTTGACACCACTGGCCCTCGGTTTGAAGCCTGGTCGGCTCCCGACATCTGTTTGACAGCTTTACTGCCCTTGCTGAACGTCCGTTCGCTGCGGGTCCAGTTGAGGTCCTTTGTTTTGATATCCCGCGCTTGTAAGGTCGCTTCTTTCCGCAAAGCCAGATCCACCATCATGCTTAATGTTACTGCTTCCGAGAATTCATCTTCACACATTTTGTCCAAAATTGGACCTTTACATAAGCCAGTGACGAATTTGCACGTAATACACTGTCCAGTCTATTACCAAATTTGCAATTCACAGCGAGCTTCTTTATTCGCGCGTGCCAATCACTAACACCTTCGTCTCTATTTTGCGTTGCCGTATAAAATTCAATTCGCTCCCTATAAACTGATATCTTAGAGCTAAAATGGCCCTTTAAAAGTTCACACAATTGTTTATACGTTTTCGCATTCGGTAGTTCCGGAAAACACAAATTGCGTAATAATTTATACGTTTCCTGCCCCACTAAGCTCATTAAAATAGCCGTGCGTCTTTTTTCGTCTTCCTGACCGATTAAATTTGCATTGAAAAATTGCTCTAATCGTTCCTGGTAAATTACCCAATCGTCCGACATGTGAAACTCTACCTAGGACCCGATTAATCCAGCCATTGCTTCTGCACTTTTTAATCACGTCACCGTGTTAAGTCTATTAAACGCGCGCACCCTTTGCACTTAGAGGACCACTTGTTTAATTTACTTTTATCCTCGTCGCCACTGTGGTGTTTATGAGGTTCAAATAAAACACAATTGTAACTTAACTACAGTTTTATTTACAACCCTCAACTTAGCCGTCGGCTTAACACTGACCGCTCGACTCCGGCTTCCGTCTTACACCCAACACGGGTCCTTTGCCCGTTTACCTAAAACTAGCATTCTCGCCCTTATTGGTACATACCCTACAGTAAACATTCCTTTCGGTAAACTTTCCTTTCGGTAAACATTCCATTCGGCAAAGTTTCCGGGACCCGATAAAAGTAACCCAATATGCATAAAGTAAAGCCTACACACCAGGGGCTTCCAAACCTGTAATTCTGATCAAATGGCTTACTTAGATTGAAATATAGTTTTCAGAAGATCTGAGCGCTCAGCATTGTTGTAGGAAAAATTAAACTTGAGGAAAGATATGGCAAAAAGTTAATTTTAACCAAGATTAGGGCAAATAATTAGATGAATAGCTGTAAATGATTTTTGAACCGTAAAAATGTACCGTTTTATAGATATTATCGATACAAGTTTGATTATGAGCATCTTAACGAAACGAGTTTGATTGCCTAAACGAGGCGGTGAGCCGAATTTTCCTGCAATCAAACGAGTTTCATTATGTGGCATAAGCAAACGTATATTGTTCGATATTTTATCTTCATCAATAAATTCTGGTTCAACGTATTTTTTTATATAAAAGGAGTGCTGTAATGAAGCTCTTAACGATTCTAAAGTTAGTTTGGCTAACAGTCTATAACAACACCGATGAAGATAAATACCATAACCGATTTACTATCAATTGGAATGTCAAATTGAATAAAAATTTTATTGCACATTTTATCTGTGAAACTTCGTCACTTTTTTTTACTAATGCAAGTCTTACGTTATTTAAATATTACAATATTTATCAATAGCATACCTGCATACTCTAAAATTGAACCTACTTACCCAAAACCTTGCCAATATTATTTTCACACATGATTGCTAACCTTGGTTTCATTACATTACAGTTATTTATGAATCATAGTTTATAAATCTACCATTGTTTAATTCTTGCTATTACTGTACTGCAGCGATTAATAAATTACCAAATCTGATCATATTTGAATTTTAATTAACATTTGAGTAATAACAATCAGTGTTGAATCCAGGAAGGTGACCGGGTGGAGAGGGGATCCATGATATTCAGGTTTATTTAATACTAGCTGTTACCCGCGACTTCGTACTCGCGAGGTTCGGTATTTGTGTATTAAATTATGACTAATTATTTTCTGTCATACTATCCCATCCCATCTGGTCCCCGTCCCCGCCCCTTTTCCCGTCCCGTTTCTTTCTGTCCCGTTCCGTCCCATCCCGTCCAGCCCAGTCCCGTCCCTTCCCGTCCCGTCGCGTCATCTCCTATTTTCACCTTCAGGGGACAAATTTCCAAAAACTTTGAATGACTTAGTTCAAAATTTGATCTTATAAAATTCCAACCCCTTTCTTACCCCTTTAGGGGTTGAATTTTCAAAAATCCTGTCTGTGCAAAATTTCAGCTTTCTAGGTCCAAAGGTTTGGGCTGGGCGTTGATGAGTGAGTCAGGACTTTCATTTTTATATATACAGGGTGTCATAAAAGTCAACCGTGCCACTTCTGGAGATGCTAGGGGACTCTATATTGAGTCGAAAAGTCCTAATCCATTTTTGGCTTAGAAGCATAGTTTTCGTAAAAACGAATGTTGAAGATTAAAAAGAAAAGGTTGAGAACTGCTGTACTTTGCCTTAAATTGGAGGCTTCGCGCAGTGCCTTGAGAGAGGCTGGGAAAACAATTGTCACATATGCCGTCTACATACATAATTTATTAGCTTTTAGAACACTTTTAAAACGGAGTTTGATAATTTTAAATCCTTCAATGAACAAAATATCGACGTACTCACAGACCCAACATCACCAGTACACCATACACAAAAAACATATCAGCCTACTCCTGCACAGTGTATATTTTTACTACAAAAGTCAAACACCCAATTATTTATTTCTCCATGCCCATCTAGTAAGTTACACTTACTTTGACATATCCATTGCAGGTAAGCTGATTTTACTGTTTGTTTACTGGTTGTCATGACATTGGGGAAATAAGTACCTACTCTCCAAGGGAAGTAAGTGAATTGAGTGTTATTACAGTAATTTTAGTTCTATAAGTGATCTGAACGGGTTTGAACTTAACTGATCCTAACCTATTTGAAATTTAAAAACTCGTTAAGAGAGGGGCGGAGCCCCAAGGCCCCTCTTGGAGATGGGCGATGCCCCGAGGGCCCCCTTGGAAAGGGGCGGAGCCTCAACGGCCCCCTTGGAGAGGGGCGGAGCCCCGATGGCCCCCTTGGAGAGGGATGGAGCCCCGAGGGACCCCTTGGAGAGGGACGGAGCCCCGTGGCTTCCTTGGAGGGGGGCGGAGCCCCGAGTGCCCCTTTGGGGAGAGGCGGAGGCCCGAGGGCCCCCTTGGAGAGGGCGGTGCCCCGTGGGCCCCTTGGAGAGGGGTGGAACCCCGATGCCCCCTTGGAGAAAGGCGGAGCCCCCAGGGCCCCCTTGGAGAGGGGAGGAGCACCGAGGGACCCCTTCTAAAGGGGCGGAGCCCCGGGGCCCAGCTTAGAGAGGGGCGGAGCCCCGAGGGCCCCCTTCTTTGGTCAGGCGGCGGCAGGGGAAGACAGGTGCGAGTTGTGTAACAGAACAGAATGGCCCAACGTAATAGGCCTAAAGATGGTGGTAAATTGAATAGGGTATTTTATTCAAATTTTTGTTGGGCATGGAGAAAAATGTTATAAGCATGCTCGGGAAGTAACTATCTATAACCAGTCTCGAACTTCGCCAGCCCGAGCGAGCGAGGGCTGGCAAACTCGTTCTCGACTGGGAAAAGCTACTTACTTCCCTTGATGCTTAAATAACTATTACATTGACAAAAAAACATCAAAAACACAAAAACGCAGTAGGTACAGTTACGGACACCTCAAAGTGCACGGTTTTTTGTTACTATGGTTATTTTTGCGATTTTTCGGCTTATTAAATGGGGGTTTCTCCAGTGGCGTTGCTTGTGGTTATAAGAATGGGTATTACTTTTTTAATGTTTGTATTTTAGCAAAGTTTCACAAGTAAACAAACTATATAATAATATATATTTAAAAAATATGTATTAGTATTCAATTGCTACTACGCTTTGCAGTTTGTTTCGCATAGAGTTGACCAATGTTTCCATATTGTATCCTTCTCTCAGTTCATTCCAAGCCTTTCTTATTCTTTCCCATAATTCATCGGTTTTGTTTGGTGCAAAATCCCTGGTATAAATTTTTGTAGTTAAATAGCCTCAAACATTTTCGTCCGGACTTCTTGCACGCCATGGTAATAAATTGATACTATTCTCATCAAACTGCTGTATGAACAGGACAGTTATCCTGTGAAAATAATGTTATCAATTACGTTAACATAAACAAAATTAATTAATTAGGTAATATCTTGCCTGTTGAAAAGTAAATTGATTAGGAAAGACCTCTCTTACAGATGGCAGCATCACATTTTGCAAAATGTTGCGATAATTTTCAGCATTCAGTCGATCATTAATTCTATAGCATGCCCCAGATCCGTGAGCATTGATCCATCCCCATATGTTTACAGAGAATCGTCCACTACTCCTTAAGGGTTGAACATAATATGGCTCCTCAAATCTTGAATTTTTTGGTCTACACACCCTTAATCGTCAATTGGTAAATGATTGAAATACCTTTTCACCTGAGAAAACAGTCGTGTTCCAAAAGTCGTCGATCTCATTCAAATAGGCGGTTGCAAATTGTACTCTTTATTCTTTGTTCTCTACTGTTAAAAAACGTTTCTTGCAGAAGTCTCTGCTGCCAACGATTTTTAATTTTGAAAGTGCAGCTCTTGCTCACATGCAAATCTGTTGCGACTCGACTCAGCGACCGGTTCTCTTCCAGTTTTGTAATAGCTCGCATTTTCTCTGCTTCTGATGTCTGGGAATTTTTCGAGTTTTTAGTTATATGACAGTTGATGACAAACGTAAACGTCAAAACTCGCCGTCTATGATCTGTCGTGCACTTTGAGTTGGCCGCAACGGTACCATACAGCGGTTCACAAAATTTGCGGTATCAATTTCAACAATGAATTCTGAAGATATTATGCTTCTAAGCCAAAAATGGATTAGGGCTTTTCGACTCCATATAGCGTCCCCTAGCATCTTCAAAAGTGACACGGTTGACTTTCCTGACACCCTGTATAGATGTAAAGGAATGGGTGGATTGTGCGGAAATAAGTATAATGCCTACATAGAAATCTGCTTTATTTCTGTAAATTCAGTAATCACTATATATCTTTGTATTTGAATTAAAACAAAACTACCCTCAGGAACTTTCATTCCCCCCCCCCCCCCCCCGGAGGAATCTTTCAGAATTCAACACTGATAACAATGAACCCAGAATTCTTGTAAGGTATTATATCACTGCAATATATATTCTATCTGCATATCGCTTATTACTAAAATTACATTATTTCAAAGTGGAAGTGTCGTACCAAATATATAGTACTAGCTGAAACCCGCAGCATATGCCGCATTTAAAATGTACGACGAATGTAATAACTTTTGTTGCACAAAAGAAAGTTTTAAAAGCACGCTAGAAATTCGCAGTAAGGAAAAGTTTCAAAAAATATATTTTCAAATGGAAAGTATCTGGAAAGGAAACGCTCGCCTCTGGAAGGCGTCCTAATTAATACGACGTTGTTGGATGCAATAAAAAAAAATCAGGAAAGAATTAATACTCTTGAGATTATATGTGAAAATTATTTGTGCAACCGAAATAATTTTCGGCTGCTTGCAATCTGTGTTTCCTTTCAGGTTTAAGCCGTTGAGGCGTTGAGCGTCATAAAAATATAAATGCGGTAACTCAAGTCTCCAGTTACGCCGTTACTGTTATTGTTAAATAACTCGGTTAATTATTATTTCTTTGTTATTTTAAACTGGTATTATTATTATTATCTCTATAATAGCAACCATAAGTAACTGTTTATAATGTTTATATGCTAGCGAGTTGTTCTTAAATCGCTAGTGAATTAATAGTAGATTGTTCTACAAGTTCAGAAAAGTGAGAGTTTTCCAGCGAATGTAAAAGTTTTACGTGAGCATGGAAGAATCACTTTTCCAATGTGTTGAACATGCAATTTTTCCGTGTAGTTGACAAAAATATCTTTTTAAATAATTTTGGTCAAAGTAGGGGGTGGAAGATATTTCTAAAACTATGGGAGTTACATAAATATTGTGTATATAAAAGTTGTAGGTACGAAAGTGATGCACATTACTAAAATATTTTTGATTATACAGGGTGTCTCAAAAAAGTATAGCGAATCAAACTTACTTTTTTTTAAATAGAATGCCTTATATTTGGGTAGCTTAAAAGTTTTGTATTGAAATACTCATCATTTTCAGATAAAGTTGTATGGGTCTAATTTCAACTGTTTTGGAGATATTAACGATTTTATGCAAAAAAATGCTGAACTACAGGCGACTGCTGTAAGCGACAGAAAACAATTGAATGAAGGAAAACGTTACCAAAAAATTATGATTTTTGTAAACTATCTTTCAAGTGTAAAATGGTGGATCTGGGTATTAATGTTATATAGGGTGCTCAATATTTGCAAATTTAATAATTTTGATTTTTTTTCAAATGGAACGCCCTGTATATTTTTGTATTTTTAAAGAGCCCTTTTAATGAGCTTTCTTTTGATATGTTACTTCATACTTCTAAGTTCAACTGTTTTTCAGATATGCGTGTTTGAACATAAAAACAATTTAAACCCCTTAAGATGCTTTATTTCAAGGGATAAAAAACAAACGCCCTTAAAATAGTAATTTAAACGCATGATCTCTCTTAGAATAAAAGCACTAAACCAGGTTTAGAAAAACAGAGAATTCATAATCTGCAAATATAATTAGTTTGATTTATTTAAATGGAACACCCTGTATATCCCTGTATTTTTAAAAAGTACTTTTAATGAGCTTTCTTCTTCCACTTCATTTCCTATCTCAAAATTCGGTCGTATTGGTTATTTCTAGTTTTGAGTTATGTTTCAATTTTTGTATTTTAAGCTTGGTTTTATCTTTTGTTTGAAGAATTCAAGTGTTTAAATCATTATTTTAAAAGCGTTTGTTTCTTATCCCTTGAAAAAAAGCATCTTAAGGGGTTTAAATTGTTTTTTATGTTTAAACTCGCATATCTGAAAAACAGTTGGAACTTAAGAGGTATGAAGTAACATATCAAAGGAAAGTTCATTAAAAGAGCTCTTCAGAAATACAAAAATATATAGGGCGTTCCATTTGAAAAAAATCGAAATTAAATTTGCAAATATTCAGCACTCTGTATAACATTAATACCCAGATCCACCATTTTACACTTGAAAGATAGTTTACAAAAATCATAATTTTTTGGTAACGTTTTCCTTCATTCAATTGTTTTCTGTCGCTTACAGCAGCCGCCTGAAGTTCAGCAATTTTTTGCATAAAATTGTTAATATCTCCAAAACAGTTGACGTTAGACCCATACAACTTTATATGAAACTGAATACTATTTCAATACAAAACTTTTAAGCTACCTAAATATACGGCATTCTAATTAAAAAAAGGTAAGTTTGATCCGCCACACTTTTTTGAGACACCCTGTATAATCAAAACTATTTTAGTAATGTGCACCACTTTAGTACCTACAACTTTTATATACACAATATTTATGCAACTCTCATAGTTTTAGAAATATCTTCCACCCCCGCTTCGTTGCTGGACCCTGTATAAATTAACCATTACACATTATAGAATAGAGCTTACTTGAAAATGGATGAATCTGTTATTAATTCATTTAGTTCATTTTTAGGTGAAATCAATATGATTGTGAGCAGTTATAAAAAGTATCAAAAAGTCACTTTTTTTAATGTCACCAATGGCAATGTGAAAAAATAATACATTATAATGAAGAGAAAAGCATAATTTTTCCCAAGATGTGAGTTTGCAGCTCAAGGGCGATGCCAAGCACTACAAATATACAGAGGGAAAAATGGTGTTCTGCCCTGCCGTGTATATACAATTTTTTCAACCGCCAGGATCAGAACCATAAGAAACATATTTTTCGACGACTGACATCGAAAGTAGATTTTTCTCACTGTCATTTGACAACAGAAAGTTGACATTTGCCGCTGAGCGTGCGTTTTCATCTTTTTGCCGCTCGCCGAGCGTTTTGGGTTTCCGCGTGAACAAAATAGGTAGCCACGTCCGAATGTTTCCTTGACAATGCCCGTCATTTGTCGAAATAATCGCGTCACATGTCTAATAGACTGCGCGAGTAATGTTAACTTGATTGTCAATTAATATTTGCAATAAAATGAAATATGATATTTTCCATTAATAATATGCTCAATCGTCGAAAAAATAGTATGTATGTTTCGAGCTAAAAGTGCGCTTGCCGCTTTTGCATGATTGCTGGTTTCGGCTTTCATGCGCAAGCGGCAAGAATGCACTTTCAGCTCTTAACATACAATATACTATTTTATTACTCTAAATGAAAATTATGTTGTAATACGGATTGGGCCATAATTATATATAACAGCAATGAGATAACATGAACAACAAAATAGAATGCTCGAGTAAGTAAGAGATGACCATACGAAAAAAAATTATTTTAGTAGGCATGTGTGGTTGACATCTGTCATAATTAAATGTGCGTCAGGCCTACTCGAATATTTGCTATTATGTTTATCTCTTTTTTACTCGAGCAATACGAGTTATTTTCTTGTTCATGTTATCTTATTGCTATTACAGTAAAATTCACCTTCGCGGATACACGGACACCTTCCTTGGACGGACAGTTTCTCATGGTCCCGACAGACTCTCATATAATTTGCATTGTGTTAACTCCCTCTTGGACGGACATTCTCTTGAACGGACGCGGACACAAGAAAATGTTCTCTTATATGGACAAAAAACAAAATAAAAAGATAAATGGCTTGTCTCATTTTTCTGTCGCAAGTGTCGCTGTTGCATTTCTCAATAGTGCCGCGCACCAACTTCGCTGCCTGCCTTCACTGAGAAACTTTCCCGAGTTAACCGGGGATTCACCGACTTCAATCTTTTGGTACACACGGGGATTCAGGATTAGTCTGACGTCTATGAGGAAAAGACACAGTGGGGGACACATTCATTGTAGAAATGGCACCAAATATAAAAATTCTCACGCTTAAACAAAAATTTGAGATTGTTGAAGTTCACAATACGGAAAAGTTAAGTGTAAGGAACTTATCCAAGCATTTTGATATCGGGAAAACACATGCTGCTGATATAATTAAACATAAAGAAAGTATTTTGTATGTAATAGTATTTTGTAAGGTAACAAATCCTTATTTTTTCCTTAAGTTTTAAGTTTTTTGTTTATTTTAAAAACATTTACATACATATACGTTTTAAATGTCCCAATTTATTTAATTACAGTTTTCATTAAAAAACCGATTTTTTTTCGTATTTCTTTTAGGCGGACACCCCTCTTGAATGGACACTTTCAGTCGGTCCCGTTGGTGTCCGCCCAAGGGAGATTTCACTGTATACAGACAGATCTAGTGATGTGGGTCGGGTAAATACCCAGTGGGTAGGGTATTTATAAATGGGTATTTACTTGGGTATTTACTCCTGCCTCGGGTAAATACCTAAAAACTGGGTATTTATCAAATTTTTAATATTTAGAAAGCTAACTTTTACTCACATAATAATGTTATTAAATAAACTACGTACAGCGTGAGTACTAAAAAGTGTGGAAAGAGCGGGAAATTTTGAATTAAATCCTAGTAATTTTTTGCTTTTATGTGTCACTCCAACTTTCTGGTTACCTGTCAGTGGTGGCACTGTAAATCTATACCAAATTCGAGGTTAGCAGGTTAGCTTTTGAGTCAGTTTTGACACAAACTGACACAAAACCTAACGCAAGTGAATAAATGCACTGGAATATTTTATATAAAACTAGCTGGCCCGGCAAACGTTGTTCTGCCCAAAAATAATTTTACTCTTTTAATTTTGTCATGTTCATCGTCTGGATAAATGCCATTTTCGCAATCAACGTTCCAAACAACCTCAATAGCGACACCCGTATCGATTTTTAGGGTTATTTACCCCATTTCACCCTCTAAGGGGTAGCGGACCCGACAGACGTTGAGACGTTGTCCTGCCCGAACGTTGGTTTGCTGCTATTAGCGGGTTCAGCAAACGTTTTTACGATATTCGAATTTTCGATTTTTTTCATTTTAAAAAATATTAGGGGGTGGTGAAATATTGGGGTTATATGTTCTGATATGCGAAAAATCTTTAAAAAAATTAAAATGGAAATTCGCCAAAAAAAAATTTAAAAAAATCCCAGAACCCGATTGAAGCGCCACCTACCGGGTCCAATTGTGAATCTAAACCATGCAGGGACCCACTCAAAAAATTTCATCAAAATCGGTCCAGCCGTTTAGGAAGAGTTCAGTCACGTACCCACGTACAGAAGAATTATATGTACACAAAGAATCATTGAAAATGAACAGGGCTACACAAACAACATTACAGTAGTTGATTACGTTTTCTGCATTCCCGTAATCTCTCAAGCAGAATCGTGTTGTTCTAACTCTCTACCCATCGTAATAATACAATAACGTTGCACGCAATTGCAAAAACGTCGGTTAAGTCAATTTGAAATGCATAACTCGTTCATTTTCAATGATCGCAAGTGTATACAGGCTGTTTCCTAAAAAACGCCGCAACCCATAACTCCGTTGTTTTAAATTTTAGACCCAACAAACTATATATTCTTAAATGGCAAGACGAGAGCTACCTTTTGACATCGCCCGTTCGTAAATATCTTTCAACTGTTTTGAGCAACGATGTTCAACTTTTTTATTTTAAATGGAACACCCTGTATATTTGAACATATTTGGATTCAGGATGAAATTCTGCGTGCAGTAGTATGCTTCATTTGTTTCTTCAAAGCTCCATAGTTTCTCAAATTTTCTTCAATTCTTCCGAATTTGCGAGTTTCTGGAACTTCTCTGTTCGGAAAGCCACGATTTTTATTTCAATCGAAATACACTTGCGGCATTTCAGTTAATTGATTGTTATCCATGATTTGTTATTTAACAAAAAATAATACATTAGAATGACAAAATGAATAAAAATACAAGAGAAACTGCTATGCTGACGCTTAAATGACGTTTATTGCGTTGTGTATTCTGATTGTTTTCCACGGCACACTTGAAAATTTTATGATACTGTAAGTACGACTGTCTACATGCAATATTAAAAAATTATTTTAAACATTTCTAAGTGTTCAAAAAACAAATGAAGCATACTACTGCATGCAGAATTTCATCCTGAATCCAAATATGTTCAAATATACAGGGTGTTCCATTTAAAATAAAAAAGTTGAACATCGTTGCACAAAACAGTTGAAAGATATTTACGAACGATGTCAAAAGGTAGCTCTCGTTTTGCCATTTAAGAATATATATAGTTTGTTTGGTCTAAAATTTAAAACAACTGAGTTATGGGTTGCGGCGTTTTTTAGGAAACAGCCAGTATATAAAGAAAATAACAATTTAAATGTAACATTGAATAAGCAGTCACCCAGGTAAATTAATAGTTCATCGGGTAGAAAAATTGGCTGCCGAAGTTTATAGTTGCATCTGTCAGAATTTACAAAAAAAAATGTGATGGCTCTGATTCCGGAGCTTGGGAGGATTTATATTGTTTGCATATTATTTTTGAACTTGTTTCCATTTTTGAAAAATTAACTTAACATTAATTTGGAGAATGTTAATAATAATACATACTTATATACATATTAAGAAACAATCTTAATAAGACAAAGAAAATAACAAAATGATATAAACAATGTGGTATACCAATGGGACCAGAATTATATATAACAGCAATGAGATAACATGAACAAAAGCACAGAAGACTGGAGTGAGAAAGAGATAACCGTTCAAAAAAGTTATTTTAGTAGGCATGTTTAGTTGATGTATGCCATAATTAAAATGAGCGTCAAGTCTACTCAAATATTTGTTTTTATGTTCATCTCCTTCGTCAAGCATTGGATTCTGTTTTTATTCATGTTGTTTTATTGCTGTTCAATACAGGGTGCCTAAAATTGTACGGAACATGGCAATTCCATGCACCTAGGTGCAATAGCTACTTGTTGTCTAGCTACTAAAGTAATTATTGCATTTTCTATTTCGGTTACTCTTATGTCAAATTTGAACCTTTTCCAACTCATGGAGTTGCCATGTTCCGTACAATTTTAGGCAAGCTATATAATTATGCCCCATTGGTATTTTGGCAGAAACTGTTCTCAGTCCAGCAATTTTTTTTATTCTACATTTTTATAAAATTCGTATAGAGCACCTTCACTTACCAATCAATTATACTAGTTAGATTAACTTTATAATATTTGTAAATGAGTCTATAAATGCCCGCTTAAATACCCACTTTGGGTATTTACCCGGGTAAATACCCCGGGTATTTACCCCTAAAAATAAATACTCGGGTAGTTTACATCACTAGACAGATCAATAAAAAAAACAATTAGGGCAGGCTGTGATATGTGTCATACGTTTGGCAGTACTGAAGTGTCAAAATCGAGATTTGCAGGTTAAGTCAGTCTGTGCCTAACAACGAACAAAACCTAACCTGCTAATCTCGAATTTGACATAGACTGACAATTTAATTTTGTTTCATATTGTCCCTTTAGAGAAAATGTGTTCTTTCTGTGACAATCCTTGTAACCTAAAATATGATTCACCATTCTCTATTTGTGAGCGCCAACTGTCCTTGTATCTTAAAACAAAAGCAATTAAAACTTGTAAAGTAACTGTGACAGTAAGCACCTGAAAAAATTAATTGTGATTTTGCGTCGAATGTATTTTTCCCTCTTTATTGTTATTAGTCTTCTTATTCTTCTTTGGTCCGTTTGCTGGCGGTCCGGGCGGGTCGTCCCCGCAACGAATACGCTGCTGTCGGTGCCGTTGGGTCTCAAACTCCATTTACGATTCGTTTCCTTTCTTGACGACGTCTTGGGCATCGATAACCGATAATCGCTGATTCTTTAAGTCGCCCTCGATATTCTTTAGCTAGGTTTTCTTCGGTATCAATCGGTGAATTCTCCAGTCTGCCGGACGGTCTTACCAAAGAAGTTTACATGGCAAACGGTTATCATCCATTCGGCAGACATGTCCGAACCATCGTAGTCGACGTTTTTGTATTTGTTCTCCTATCAGTGTTTGTTGATCACATCTTCCTGTAATTGTTTCGTTGCGAAGGCGGTCGCCTCAAGCATCGCATTTGGAAGACCTCAAGCTTGTCAAGGTCCGGCTTGAGCAATTTCCACGTTTCCGATCCATAAAGAAGAATGGGAAGGATCAGCGTTCGGTATAAGCGTACTTTCGTTTTGTATTTAAAAGAGGTTTCTATTACCGCTAATGACTATCCAGACTATTTATTTAAACAAATTGTAGAACTAGTAGATTTAGCTGCGATATTCTTCCCGTTGGCCATTTCAGAAGTATGGAATTTTGTGAAACTGTGACAGATATGCCTAAAACTTCCTCTGAAAAGTCGTTTTTACTACAACTAACGATTTGAAGAACTGCGTTTAAAAATTAAAAAGGTTGTTCAGAGTACTAGCACTAATACGTTTCTATGATCGCTTAGGATATTGTTTAGCGCAAGAAGGCAGGCTCTTTGAACAAGAGCTAATTTAAACTTCTTGAATTTTGTTGTTTGAAATAAAAATCGTTTTATTTTTGTTTGCATCTTTTTTTTACTGAGTTAGTTTGTTCGGAAGAAATTATTTCTTTCTTCAGAATGCGTTTTACTTTAAGAACTACCTTCTTTTACTGTACTGTTAATCTCTAAAAATCCTGTTTTTCAACTCTGAATTTCTCACCTGAATTAATCACAGAATAACAGTACCTCAAACATTCTATCTGTGATATAATAATTAATTTAAAAAAATTACACTAGGCGTCTGCCTTGAACAATTACTTAAACAATCAACGCAGACGACCCGTGGATTAATATCAGAGTACCTTAAACCGACTGTCCATCGGTCTTGGCGTATTTTTAGACAATCGTAAATTCGCCTTAATTTACTCGTGTTCGCAGTAAATCAATGCGAATTTACGATTGCCTAAAAAGACGCCAAGACCGATGGACAGTCGATCTAAGGTACTC
This sequence comes from Agriotes lineatus, assembly GCA_940337035.1. Classification (NCBI taxonomy): domain Eukaryota; kingdom Metazoa; phylum Arthropoda; class Insecta; order Coleoptera; family Elateridae; genus Agriotes; species Agriotes lineatus. The sequence continues at coordinate 57,725 of CALNHX010002824.1, forward strand.
TGATAATAATTCACGGATCGCCTGCGTTGATTGTTTAAGTAATTGTTCAACGCAGACGAGGCATCCACGCCTAGTGTAATTTTTGTTAATTATTATATCACAGATAGAATGTATGAGGTACCTACTGTGTTATTCTGTGATTAATTCAGGTGATAAATTCAGAGTTGAACAGGATTTTTAGAGACTAACGATAAAGTAAAAGAAGGTAGTTCACAAAGTAAAACGCCTTCTGAAGAAAGAAATAATTTCTTCCGAACAAACTAACTCATAGTAAAAAAAAAGATGTAAACAAAAATAAAACTATTTTTATTTCAAACAACAAAATTCAAGAAGTTTACATTGGCTCGTGTTCAAAGAACCTGCCTTCTTGCGCTAAACAATATCCTAAGCGAGCATAGAAACTTCTCCGCACATTAGCCGACGTATTAGTGCTAGTACTCTGAACAACCCCTTTAATTTTTAACCGCAGTTCTTTAAATCGTTAGTTTTCAGAGGAGGTTTTCTGCATTTCTGTCACAGTTTCACAAAATTCCATACTTCTGAAATGGCCAATGGGAAGATTATCGCAGCTAAATCTACTAGTTCTGCAATTTATTTAAATGAATAATCTGGATAGTCGTTAGCGGTAATACACACCTCTTTTAAATTCCTGTCTTTGTTGGGAACATTAAGCTCTTTGTGCTTTTGGGGAGAAACACATCCAAAGTTTCCAAAATTTTAAATAACTCCACTTAACATTGATAACGATGAAGAACTCCTATTTCCAAATGTTGTGAAAGAATTTTGAATTTCCCGGACCGTTGGACCCTGATTATACCATTTTACAATTTGCACTGTTCCGTTGCTTCGTAGTTATCGATTTTAAGATAGAAATGACAGCAGATATTATCTACTGACAAAATACGAGAACTGTCAAAAGTCAAATTCTCGGCATTTGTAAATTCGACATATCGTCTGCCGTGTTCGTAGTCAAGCAAATCTCTCTGTATAATTATGGGCCCATCCGTATAATGGTGAGGCACTAACACCCCATGAAAGAGCTTGGCCTGCAAGGCGGAAGTTAGAGCTTCCGTATCCTCGCTCTATCACATCCAGCTGTCGCGTGTCAAATTCGTGACACGTGGTGATGTGGTGAGCATCACGCATTAGACAACCGCATTATTACCCCATATTGTTTCGAACGCAGGTTCCTAATTATTTAAAGCGATTGGGTAGGCTGCCCGCCAAGCATCGATCTGGGATTTGAACTCCAGACTTCCGCGCCGCAGTCCAATGCTCTAACCACCGAGCCACGCTGGCGCTACACGACAATTATATAGGTGCAGTAAATATTCAAATTTCTTTATATTGTGTAAAATATTACTTGTACAGCTCGTGATATATTCAACGGTAATATAATAAGTAGTGCGCTTATTGTCGATGATTTTTGATGAATATTATGAGTTATAATATAAAAAGTAAGTTGTATTTTCTTGCGTTGGAATTATGTTTAAATAATATTTACTGAAGAAGATTATTACGCATACTAGGAATTATATTTAGGAAGAGAATATAATTCATGTATCACGTGATGCTATTTCAACCAAGGAGGTGCATGCAAATGCCTAGTTACACATTATCACAGTGGTAGTAATTTATTTTCGTATTGTTTTTACGGGTGATTATAAATGGTTGTGATTTTTTTCTTAGGTTTGCACTGTTAATGTTGCTTACCCTGCTGTCAATTTTAGATCTATGTCAAAATCGAGGTTAGCAGGTTAGGTTACCGTCAGTTTTGACCCAAACTGACACAAAACCTAACCTGTTAACCTCGAATTTGACATATACTTAAAAACTTAAAAACAACAGGGTAACCAACATTAGCAGTGCCAACTTAAGAAAAAAAAATGATATTTTGCATTTCATTCAATATATTCTCTTTCCAAGTATAATTTGTGTAATGATTAATGATCGATGATTTTTACTCATTAAAACCGAAACAGCAAATTTAATTCGTGCTACGCACTTGTTAAATTTAGGTTCCGGTTTTAACTCGGAAAAAAAATCATCGATAATAATCATTTCACTTGTTATATTACAAGTGAGAATATAATGATTTGAAATTTATGCCAGAAAGAGCTTAGTACTATTTTGGTACTTGAGTATCAATGCTAATCATCAATATTTGTTGTTTTTTATGCTTAAAATGTACCACGAAACCTAGAATAAGCCATTGACATTTCTAAATTATTTTATTTGACAGGTGAAAAAACTAAGTTAACTTGTACCGCATTGATAATAGCAAGTCGCTATATGTAAAGTCTACCCTAAGGTACTATATTTATACGAGCAACTGAAAGTAGCGGCAAATTCAAATTCTAGTTACTTTCCAAATAGCTTACGGTAAGTCGGAAAAACAATGATCATGTCATTTAATTTTATCCGTCTTAAAAAAGATTGGTTTTTAAACAAATAAAAAGAAATCAGAGAAAATCAGAACGAAAACACTGTTAACTAACACGCAAGTGCCTCAATACTCAATACTTCCTCATTACTGACATCTATACTGACATGTATAGCAGTAGAGAATATACATAACAATGCACAAAGCGATATCTCAAATCTAGGTTGAGTGACATATTGTAGAGCAACGGACGCATCTTATTGAAGCTGTTTCGGGCTTTTTCGATAGAACTTTGAATCCCATCACTGCGTTATAAATCAAAAGTAACCCATGTTCAAAGATATTTGAATTTTCGTACAATCTTAACGGGTCTTTCGTAAACTTCTACCACAGGTTGTACGTTAGGTTTTCTTCTGAAGATTATTATCTTGATTTCCTTCACATTAATCTTTTTACCCATACGATCTCTTACAAGTAAAATCATTTAGCAGTATTTGCAGCTCTTCTGAATTTTCGGTTATCATCACCGTATCGAAGGTTTTGAGAACCCTTCCGTTGACCTTAATTACCTATATACAGGGTGTTCTGGTTTTTCTCTTGCAAAGTTTTTCTATAGATAGTAAATGTTATTCTGGTCAACACATTGTATATAGAGTTATACTTTCTTTCGACTTAGTAACAAGTTACAGTATGTTACAAAAGAAATTATTAATGTAATTAACCAAACAAAAAATTTACAAGGAAAGAGAGGTAATAATTCTAATGAGCATGTAAAATAAAAGTAAAACTCATTACGCGTATACCAAATGTTCAAAGTAGTCTTCACCAACGTCTTTGCATTTCTGGCAGTGCGTCACAATAGCTAATTGCACACGATTTAGCATTTCGTCGTTATTCTTTAACATATTACAAGCACTTTAGTTTTTTTTAAACAGAATACCCTATATATTTTTAAATATTTTAAATCAATGGTAAAAGTGCGTTATGGTAGTATGCTTAAAATAAAATTTAGAAACTTATTATTTTTTGTTATTAAAAAATATTTAGTTAAAGTAGGCCATGACTTACCTAAAATCATTAACAATCGGACAAGAAATGCAGAAGAAAGTCTACCTGGCTCTAAAAGTTCCTCATGGACGACACGTACTAAAACAATTGGAAACTGGTTTTTAAATGGAATAATTATTTTTACATTATATTTAAAGAAAATGTACAACTACTTTTAAATCAAATGGGGAATATGGGACTTCGTTCTAAATCATTCTTATTGTAGTTTTCAACTGTTAAATATAACTCATATTGTTCCATCTAAGCAAAACATAGTTTTCGATTATTTTATTACGTTTGATGCGATAATTCGGCTATGAGGGTCATAGCCTACTTAAATTAAATGTATATTTTTTTAATTTTAAGAAACAATAAGTTCTAAAACTTTGTTTAAGCATGCTATCATAATATTTGTTACGCTGATTTCAAGTATCTAAAATTATACAAGGTATGCCTTTTAAGAAAACCAAGTCGTGCTTCACTACTCAAAAATAGGAGGCCATGATTTAAATTGATTTATGACAGTTTGTAGGCTGAAACTTGCATTTAAAACAAGAAGCACCGCAAGCGTAGTTTACTTTGCAATTTCATTCTTCCCCACAGAACATCTTTGTTCCATTTTCTAGAAGTTTTCCAATAAAAATTAGGCGTCAAAAATGACCTGTTAGTTCTAATATGCGGACTTCGTTTTCATTGCCGTTTTTTAAATATTCTTACTTGTTTCCGCGAATTTCTTAGGACGACCTCTATTTTAAAGAGGTAATTTGAATATATATGTAAATTACAATAACCTTGATAATCAACCTCATATATTATAGACCAATCATGTTTTAAGAAGAGTGTCACATCCTCCAACCAGAAGTTATAATAAGAAAATTCTTACACTGAAAAGAAAAGTAGGGTACTTTTCTTGTCGCTATGTCGTTGTTAATAATTATTCTGACAAATGTTGAATTTGACATGTAGGTTGACGTTTCCCTATAATTTATTCATTTAATTTTCCAACCGAAGATCAGTTATACGAAACTCTTCTCTGGCAAGATTTTAATTTTTTGTATTCGCATTGATTGCTAGAAGAAAATTATACTCGACCAAATTCTTTGGAAAAGAACACTCGAGCTACGCGCTCTTATCATTTTGTAAATTTGTTCTTTTTCAATAGCTAGGCAAACAATGGTTATAAAATAAATTGTTCTTACAAGCGTTGAGCACTTGTGACCTTACTGTTTTTACGTTTTTGTAAAGACAGGAGTTTAAATAGGTCTGCCTGTAGCAGATCAGCTGTTTCCAGCGTTTTTTTTTAAATAGTACATGATGTACTTGTACACACTTACTTTTCCTCCACGCCATGTTAGTTCAAAGGAAATTACATGGAAGAAATTTCTCTGGAGAGCTACTAAAGTGTTCTCGTAAAAGGTATTTCTTGAATTTCTCTAAATTCTTCAAGGGAACCTATTTTACCGTTTAGTTTTCGTTTCTAAGAGCTTGCTTAAAATTGTTTCCGTTTCGTATTCCTTGCGTCTCTTGTAACTTGCAGACGATATCAGTAAATGGATGAATTTGTACAAATAATATTTATATAGCTGAGTGAAGGTAAAGCGTACCATAACCCCATTTTTACTGTATTTATTAAAATATATGTCTTGTGCTATTTTAACAGTTGTGTTTCATAACGTTTTTATTTAAAATTCCTACATTATGTTTCCGCATGATAAATAAGCAATGTTTCAAAATACTTGCTTCTCCAACTGTGGTTAGCGATTAGATCAATTTATACTTTCGTTTCGTGCAAAATGCAAAGAACTGGCTTTCAACACTTTTTTTGCACTGTTTCGTCTTTTGTGGTATTGAATTTAAACATTTTCGTCAATTACTGCGATAGAAGTGTTTGTACAGGGAGACATTTTTATATAATATTATCCATATTGTCAAAACTATTATTAGTTATTTTGAAAATAACTTATTAGAAAACAAACAATGACTTAGCGGCAAGAAGAGCACCGCGATATTCTTTTCAGTGTAAGAAATCTGTTTTAATTTTCTACATGTTTCTTTACTGCATGTGACGAAGGGAGCAAATCTTGGCTCTTACCTGTTGGCAAAAGTTATACTTGATGTTTTTCCACATGGTAAATATCGGCCTTGGTTGGCTAACTCGCAGTGAGGGAAAGGGTTCCAACGAAGCTGAAAGAGAAACTAAGAAAGGGCGCCACGTCTTAGAGGCAGACAAATCTTTGGGTCGGATCTCCCCAAGGTTGAGATACACTAATCTTACAGAAATAACACCAGTAGTAGTAGTAGTAGTTGTGGGGAGACCGAACTCTAGCAAGTAGGCCACCATAGGCCCTTTTTGCCAACCCCATGCCATCCCCTCAACCGCCTTCATTATCGTCCTCTTCGATAGGCTCTTCTACCTGCTTAAACCTTCCTGATTTTCTAATAAAGATCAGAATTTTGGCCCAGCATAGGGAGTTCAACTCTTCCATTCGAAGCGTAGGTGCTCTAAAGGTTCTATACCTCAGTCGCTGGTACGCTTCGCATTCTCCCAAGTAATGAAAGGACGTTTCCTCGTCCCTCCCACATCTTGGGCAGATGGGATCTTCCTCTACTCCTATCAGTGTTAGGTGTCTCTTTAGTTTACAGTGGCCTGTCAAGATCCCTATCAAAAGATTTGTGGTTCTTCGGCTCCTTCCCATTAGCCAGACCGATTTCTTTGAATCAAATCCCGCTATGTGGTACTTTGCCTGACGACAGCCCCTGCATCCTTTCCACTTTTACTCGCTGGTCTTGTAGGCCCACCCGGTTAGGGCTGCTGAGACCTGCTGCCTTGTTATACCCCAAAAAGGTTCCGGTCCAAAACAAGTTTCCCCGGCTCCGAGTTTGGCTAGTTCGTCCGCCTTCTCGTTGCCTTGGACCCCCGTGTGTCCCGGGACCCAGATAAGCTCGACGTCCTTTTCCCTTGCCAATTCGGCTAAAGCATCTCCACATTCCTGGACAAGAGCTGATCTTGTCAGAAATAACACCAACTCAAGCTAGTAACAAGATTGATTAAAGATTGGTTCTACAATGCATTCGGTTTCATAGCACATGAACCTAATAATAAGTATCATAATGCTGCGTAATAAAATGGCACTGGAGCATTAGGTTCTAGGTAACCCCCTAATTAACAGAATAAATAGTGCTGCGCAGTAAAACGGGAAAACGGGAATAGAGCATTAAATTCTAAGTAACCACATAATTGTACTTCACAACCATAGTATGAGGAAATAAATTTGTAAACAGCAATAACTTGTATTATTATTAGTATGTACTCTGTAGAGCAGAGATCTAAACATATCGTGGTACAAGAAAACGAATCTGTAATCAGCAAAAGCTTTTATGATTGTTCTAAACTCTGTGAGGCAGAAAGTGGTCTAACAACGGAGCCTGGGTAAGAACGGCGCAAGTGAAAGGAGATGCTAACGTTCAACCCCGAATGTTAGCTGACTGAGTCGATTTTTCGACGCTCAAAATTTTGACGAGGCGGAACATACCAGTGTATAAGGCCTTACAGGAGTTACCATGTATCTGAAAGAAATTCATAGTACGTCCTGCAATTATATTACAAGCGACCCACTTGCTAACGCTCAAAACCCTGAACTACATAGCTAATTTGAAACGAGTGTCTAAATTAATATCGGCAAACTTCCCATTGACGGCAGCGTAGCCACAGGAATTTATCAAAACGGGATGGTTAATCAAACAAAGGTTAATACACGGAGTTGTTACGGGCATGAAAAAGGGATTGCTGAATAACCGGGCAATATATTAATACAATAAAAAGTGATTGCTGAAGCAACCAGGTAAGTACACAAACCAATTCATAATATGGTTACGCAACTATTGCACAAATGATTCATAAGTAAAACATGGTGATGAACGAGTGGGTGCGGCGTGTTTCGCAAATCGCAGAGCAGCCAGGAGGCAATTTTTCTGGAAGACGTGCCAAGAAGGGGCTCGCAGTAAGCTGCAGAGGTTCCTCGGCCCAAGAGCAGCGGTACCAGGGGGAATCGACAGTAATCAGAAACAGGTAGGGCTAGTACATATGCTCGCTATGCTGCTCATGCATAACGTAAACCCATGCGGTCCAACGTTCCAAACCCGAATAGAAAAATACTAAAATATAAATTTCTAGGTGTACAACGGCGCTTAGAAGGGGAAACTAAAGAAAACTAACCGTAACGGATAGGAAATAGCCTTCAAGTGGTTCTCTCGCTGAGGGGGGCAATAAATCCGCCCACAGCGAGTCGGACGAAGGTAATACAAATCATAAGCAAATAGCAGCCCGTTCAAGGAGTTTTGATGATTCCAGATCCTCCATACAGAGCCAGCTATACCAAGCATTGACGAAACATCGACCCAAAAAACACCACCTCACCTGATCGAAGCTAATGTGGAATAGGACGAAAGAATGCCAAAAAGCAGTCCACAGTCTCTAGTTATCAAAGCTTCAAAAAGTAAAAATTACCTCAAGAAAATTATTAGAATGCAGGAGTGTGGGCAGAATTAATAACAATATAAATGTAAATTTCCAAAATTTGTCAGAGATGTAATTAGGGTTGCCTATCTATTCAGATGAAAATTTATTCAAAAAATACTTAATTCGAATATTGCATGTACAACTACAAACTACGCATAACACGCAATGTGAGTTTTAATTATCATAAGAAATTATAATAATTGCGCATAGTATATAATGCGTTAGATTTTCAAAATCAGTTAAATGTTTTCGTTTTACATAGTTATATCATAACATTTCTAATTTCTGTTGGCAAAATGCAACTCATGTTTCTCCACAACAATATCATCATTATGATTTCTTTATTAGCAACTCCTTGTTTAGACTAGTTTTTATTCGTCTATTCTATTCTTCTAATTCACTTGAAAAAGGCGGAGTACCGTTTATTGTTTCAAATTTTCTATTTATCTACATGTGGTTTGTGGCAAATGGTTAATTTCATATTGCGAAATGTCTTAAAAATCGACATTTGCACTTGATTGTTTCATCAAGATCTAGTGAATATCACGGTGCTTATTCTGTTTATTCTATTCTCCTGGCGTTGAGGATAGACATTTATATTATCGGCCGATTACACCGCACACCACTGCAACTGTGATTATCACCATAAAAATTACTGCGTTATGTCTGCATTACCTTTTTATACAAAGTTAAAATGGTAGACAATTTATAGTAAAGACGGTGTATTACCAAAATAATAGATATGGTTATTACCAAAATAATAGATATGGTTATTACCTACTCCGTAACTTTACTTGAATTTAGTAAAAAAGCAATGAGCATAAAAATTAACTAACAATGACACACATTTTACGTCCAGTCAGCCGACCGAAATAACAGAATTTCGTTCCTAAAGTATTCTAATTGAAGAAATCGTGCCACCTAGTTGGCCGCTGAGTTGCATCACGTAAACATGTAGTTCTGCGATACTGCCAAATCCTGGATTAACCAGATAGACTACAGCCAACGACAAAACCGTTGCACACTGTCTGAACCTAATTCCTAATGATTTCAGAGGATAAATCATTTTTCAAATCGTGCACCAAACGCCTTGAGAATTGCCAGAACTACATGGCAGTAAATAAAAAGAGTAAAGCATATTTTAGGACTATCACAAATCAGTTATAAAACATCTTTCAAATATTCTCTTTCATACCGGCATTTTTTGAGTCAATTTGTTTGTTAAATAAAACATACATAAGTAGTAACAAAAAACCCTGTTGTGATCGCTTTTAAAAATGAAAAATATCTCATTAAAAATATGTATATTCACACTTTCTAACTAATGAAGCGGCTTCACTCAACCATATAACGTGTTTACGGAATTTGTTACTTAGCGTCAGTGTTTTCCGTTACTATTCCATTCATATTAATGAAATGCAATTTCGATATAGCCGACTGCTTAATCAACTTCGCAGTTACATACATCCAAAATGAAATTACTCGTAATATTTTCAAAGCATTTTAAGCAATAGCTGTAGAAATGCAATCTAATTCTGATGAACGAGCAAATAATGACCTAAGTGAATGTAGTGTTACTCACTCTGGAGGTTTGTTCATTATTTACAAAATTTTGGGATTTGCCGTGCCATACGAACGCAACTCAGAAACTTTAAGTGTAATATTTAAAACATACTGCTTTGCAGTTGTTTTTACATTTACAGGTTTTACATTCATGAGCTGGCTCGAGCGATGCTATCTTTTATATCCCAATATTTCTATGAGCGTTGTTATAATCGACTCAATAGAGACATTATTGGTAAATGCTTTACACTGGAGTTTAATGATGTGCACAGTGTTTACAAATCAGGAAGTGAGTACGGAATTGGCGACTATGATTTTGGGAATAGAAAAATGTCTGCTTGTTGGCAACGGACTGCAAAAAACCCGTTCAATTTGCTTTAGATACGAGAAAGTATTCTTCTGCTTATTTATTTTCTTTATAGGCGTCATGTCTATTTTAGCTTGGACGATAGTGTCTGGGTTTTATGTGGAAAAACACTTTATCTGTAAAGAACTGGAAATATGTGTTGGCATATTGGGTATCTACCAGTTCTACTATATGAATTTATACTTGAAAGGATATTTTCAATGCTATAATTCGCGGCTGGCTACTTATTTTACTAAGTTTCAATTCATAAAGGATATCCATTGGATAGATTACGACAAACAACGACATTTAAACAGTTTATTGTACATAAATGACCTATCCAAATTATACGACAAGTTGTCGGATATAGTAGACACAGCAAATGTGATTTATGGATACCCTCTTTTAACTCTAATAGCATTCGTAGTCGCAAGAATAATTGGAACCATAAATATATCCTTTGTCATGTATGACTTTCCGTTGGGTGTCGCTACGTCTCTGATAGGAACGTTCATCATACTGGTGAGTCGAGTTTAAAAATTTCAGTAAACATTGCAACTAAGTTCGTATTTCAAGACACTTGGAGCAATGATAGTAACGTCCTGCAGCCACGTCAATATGGAAGCAGAAAAAACCATTGTACTAGGGTGTAAACTACTTCTAAGGTTACCTGTGCAGCTTTCCAACTTAGTCGAAGAAAAGCTGCAAGACGACATCCGGCTGCTAATTCAAATTGCAGTACAACGCAATCCTCATTTTTGTGCAGCAAAATACTTTACCGTAGATTTGAAGACTCTGTTAAGTGCACTACGTTCTATTATAACTTATACCATTATTATTGTTACAGTGGTTCAATAAGTTGTGTGTTACGGTTAATGGGTTACCATATTATATATTGCACTAACATTTTCAATATCTTTTTGTAATGAGTCCTTTATTGATAATGTGAGAGCTGAGAAGATCTAAAAATCGTAAACAAGCATTTGCTGTAAATGCTGTAAATAATAGTATATTACTCTACAAGCTGAGAAAAACCACTTTTCTAACGTGTTGAGTATACTATTTTATCGCATTTCATAAGGAATGTAAAATATTAAATTTTTACATACAAGTGACACTAACTGTCAAAACATAACCAAGATGAGCATAACTCATTCCTATGTACTAAGGCACAATAAGCAGCTCCAGTTGATGTTATGCGTTTGGCAGTACTGAAGTGTGTTGTTGGTGACACTGTAAGTCTATGTCAAATTCGAGGTTAGCAGGTTAAGTTTTGCGTCAATCTATGTCAAAACTGACGCAAAACCTAACCTACTGACCTCGAATTTAACATAGACTTACAGTGTCACCAACATCACACTTCAGTATTGCCAAATGTACAACGAATCGCCGTTGCTAAGGATAAAAGTGTTGCTAATGATAAAAGTACCACATTTATTATCGATTTTGAATGAAGAACTGTAGTACATTTCCAAATGAAATGCGATAATAGTACTTTATGTAACTAGTCCTCAAAGCAAGGCTTTAGGGGACGAGTCGTAATGTTTCCGGACGAGGCGGAGCGAAGCGCAGCCGAGTCCGTAATATGAAGATGAGTCCTCTAAAGCCATTTGAGGACGTGTTGCATACAACGTTTTTTTGTATTAGCTCTCCAAACATTATAATATGAAGTTTCAATTACCATTAACGCGGCATTATATTAGGAGGCCGCGCGAAAATGTATTTTTCGCTCCCCAAACTGGTTACTTTGGAAACTGTCTAGGATCCTCAAAATGGCCATTTAGAGGCCTTGTACTTAAAGTCGTCATGGCAACATTTTAGCGGACTCAAACATTAGTTGCTATGACGACTATAAGTACAAGGCCTCTAAATGGCAATTTTGAGGATCCTAGACAGTTTCCAAAGTAACCAGTTTGGGGAGCGAAAAATACATTTTCGCGCGGCCTCCTAATATAATGCCGCGTTAATGGTAATTGAAACTTCATATTATAATGTTTGGAGAGCTAATACAAAAAAACGTTGTATGCAACACGTCCTCAAATGGCTTTAGAGGACTCATCTTCATATTACGGACTCGGCTGCGCTTCGCTCCGCCTCGTCCGGACACATTACGACTCGTCCCCTAAAGCCTTGCTTTGAGGACTAGTTACATAAAGTACTATTTAAAATACCTACATTTATTGAACTGTATCAGTACTGTCTTCTTGATCGATATATCACCAATAACAGTCACGGCTGTTAAATTTTAACAGCCGCGACCGTTATAACCGTTGCGCAACGTTTTAATTTATTTGAGAACGACTTGTACACATTCGTTGCTACACTACCAAATAAGTTCGGGGTCAGGGTACTACATATGATAGTTTTTTTTAACAAGTGTATTTACCAGCTCAGCTCGTGAGTGATATACATAGTAGGTATAATAAAGATATTACAAAATAACGGTTAAATAACATTAGGAGGTTAATACTCCAAAAATTTCTTATATATATATTTCTAAAGGTCCTGACTGACTCACTCACCCACTCATCAACGCCCAGCCCAAACCCTTGGACCTAGAAAGCTGAAATTTTGCACAGAGGTTTCCTTTATGATGTATACAAGGAATAAGGAAGGATATTTCGAAATTCAACCCCTAAAGGGGTAAAATGGGGGTTCCAATTTTGTATAGAGAAATAATATTAAATAGACATTTCGACTTGAAACTTCGTAGGAGTACTCCTAAAAACAAATAGTCAAACACGTATTTCGTAATTTTCCAAAAATCAACCACTTAGGGGGTGAAATGGGGTAAGTAAGCCTAAAAATCGATATGGGTGTCGTTATTGAGGTTTTTTGGGACGTTGATTGCGAAAATTACATTTATTTTTAAGTCCAAGACGGTGAACATGACATAAGGGAAGAAACGGGACGGGACGGGACTAGACTGGATGGAACGGGACGGACTGGACGGGATGGGACTGAGCGGGATGGGACTGGACGGGAAGGGAAGGGACGGAACGGGACGGGACGGGACGGAGCAAAGCGGGACGGGGCGGGGCGGGACGGGTCGGGGCGGGGCGGGACGGACGGGACGGAAAGAGAAGGAAAAGGATGGGATAGAAGGAAAGGAAATGGGGTGGAAGGGGAGGGGTGGGACGAGACGGGAAAGGACGGGACTGGACGGGAGGAAAAGGGGCGGGACGGGACGGGACAAGAAGAGTCGAGACGGGGCGGGGTGGGGCGGAACGCGATGATACGGAAAGGAAAGGGAAGAAATGGGATGGAAGGGAAAGGGACGGGACGGGACGGGACGGGAAGGGACGGGACTGGACGGGACGGGACTGAACAGGACGGGACGAAAAGGAACGAGACGGGACGGGACGGAAAGGGAAGGGAAGGGAAGGAATGGGATGGAAGGGGAGAGGACGGGACGGGACGGGACGGGACGGGATGGGACGGGACGGGACGGAATGGGACGGTACGGAGACGGGGACGAAGAAAGGGACGGGGACGGGGATAGGATGGGATGGGATGGGATGAGATGACAGAAAATAATTAGTCATTATTTAATACACAAATAACGAACCTCGCCCGAACGAAGTCGCGGGTAAAAGCTAGTATACATATAATACTGCTACATACTTACATTTGAAATCTTCAGTAAGACATATTCTATAATTTCCGTCTAACCTGATGGATTACCTTGTTTGCGGTGGTGTATGGAAGGTTGCATATGCTCTTTGTAAAACGTTTGGAATTTTGCAGGTGGCTGTTGGAGATAATGAGATTTTTGGAAAAACTTTTGGTTTCCTGTTTCCGGTTTCTTGGGTGGCTAGCTGACAGCATCCGAGGGAAAAGAAGGTCCTGTGTTTTGTGCTATGGACATTATATTTAAATATGGAATAATAATTTCCCTTTAGAGTGTTTGGCGTGACACTTAATTTCGAGGTACCTTTGGAACATGTAATTTTGGGAACTTCCCCAAGTGATGTCCGCCAATCGCAATTATTGCGGAACCACATGCTGTTATACTAGAAGATCCGTTTCAACAAGAAATCTGGGGTAAGCTAAATGCCCTTCCAGAAGCCTCTGGGCTGTTATAAATATTCCCTGCAACGAAGACCTTGGGTTACATTGTGGAGAGAATTGGATACGATCGTGACAAGCGAAGCTACCACCTACCACATTCGGCATAACCTAGGTGCTAGACCACTACCCTGGGCAAGTAATTTGCATTCCATTAAACCCTTGATGATCGGCTGCAACTCGAAGCTACGTCAATTTCACCTGGAGCTCTCCTTCAAGGACAGACATTCCGAGCTGTCGATACACCGTGGGACGCTCTACCCTTTTCGGAAGCTATCGAACGAAGCTGGGGCCATCCTCTGAGCCCACCGTAAGCTGTCTCGATTGGCCATCGATCCGCAAGCCCGTGCTGTATCCAGCGACTAGCTGTCAATTAGCAGCGTATCAGGTCAGATCAAACTTTATTCTGTCGCAGGTGTGTGTCGTTATACGATTACTTTACCTGATTTAATCGTGTGTGCTTATCTGCTCCGCAATCCAGAGCTCGCAAACAATTTACTGAAACTGAGGTTATGAAATAGATGTGGGGCGATTCATGAACGAATCGTTCATTTGAACGACTCCGACCAAAGAATCGTCTGAATCGGTTCTTTCCTGTCTCGATTCGTCGTTCAATTGATTCGAAGTTACGTTTTGTACGACGCTGCGCAGCGTGATTTAAATCTGAATAAAGAATCGTGAATCCTATGAATCGGTTTCTTCTTGTCTCGGTTCGTCGTTTGTATTAGATTTTGATCGTACGACGCAATGCGCGATTCAAAAATTGAAACCCGAACGCGAACGGGACGAACTAAACGAAACCGAATCTTAAACTTGGTTGGTGCCACTGTTTCATAAGTAATACCTGCAACTGCAATGCAATTAAACTGGTAACTGACCAAGCGGCAAGCGCATTTTAGCAAGCATAGCAAAGATAGTATGGAGGGTTCATGATTCATACATAGACATACCGTCTGGTTTCAAGAATACAGACGCGCTCGGTGCAAAACCTAAAATTCAGGGGGACCTAACCGAACGAAACTGAATCGTTCAAATGAACGAATCGAATGAATCGATTCATGTTGATTGATTGAATCGTAAGAATCGACTCCCAAAAATGAATCGGATTGCCCACCTCTATTATGAAACCTGTTTTGCTATCAAATCTTTCAGTAGCCTGAAAATCACACTATGTACTGCATGTAGATTAGCATAATTGCTGTACCCACCTAGATTTCAATTGTTGCATTGTAAATTCATAACGATATTACCGCTTTTGAAATGGCAATTTAACTTTTGGAAACATAAACAAACTATGTTTTAGTTCTAATCGCTGTAGTTCGGTCAGCCTTTCTATTGCATCGAATTTGAACTAAGTCGAATTTTAATGACCTCATATAGTTTTAAACTTTGTGAATGATACGCAAGCCGATTTGCTAGTAACACGAATTACATATGATTTTTTTTCTTTGTACCACGCGCCGTGCATATTTAAAGGCCTGTGAATACCGTTAGGCGTTTGCATATCGAAATTTTGAAGGGTAAATTAGTTTACTTTTAACTGACCATTATAACTTCAGGTAATTTACTTGCGTTTTATGTTGTTGTTCTTTTTCAGGGTGTAACGAGTAGGCGACTCGTTCAAATTCTGTTCTAAAGTTATTGTTATAATTTTGTTTGCTCTGCATATTGCGATATTTCATGGGCGGTCTTGAAATAAATTATTTCATTGTGTTATCCAATTATATTTATTATTTGTTGGGTGAGTACCTTACATGATTTTACTGTAATTATCGCAATACATTTGTTATTTGTTGGTTGAGTATTTTACATATTTGTGCCTTGTAGTAGCCAAGTAAGTTCCGGTTGAGGCGATTTTGTTTTTGTCGAATATTATTATGGTGTCTGTAGAGATCTGAATTTATTTATTGTAAGGCTCTGCCTGGATATAGCGCTGGAGTACGTGACAAATAAAACAGGTTCTTTTTGCATAGGTTTGGCTTTTTCTTTCTTGGGTTGTTTTGCAGAATTTTTCAGCTTTTGGGGATGCGACAAAAGGCATCTACTGTTGTGTCATTCGATCGGGAATTTTGGATCTTGCGCCATAGTAAGTACATCCGGTATCTTTACCCACACCCACGCGAGAGCTAGTTTGGCACACTTTTTTACCAACGTCGCAAAAACCCGTACCCAATTAACCATCTATTAACAATTTTATTATTTTTGATAAGAACTTGATGTTTTATTCACTTTCCAAAGAATTGTCACTGGCTAAGATTAAAACCGTGGGTGTACGTCTTTTAAGCCTTCGTATTGTGGGAGGAGTGTTGAGGCGATGGTAGATAGCGCTGGAACACTTGTGAATATTAGCAAAGAAGTTAGTGGATATTTCTTCTATTAAGTCTTCCATACTTAGTAATTCGAGTTCTGATTGTAGTTGAGTGTTGCGCCCAAACCAACTGGCATTGCAGGTGATGGATTCTATTTTAATCTGCATTACCTGGATTTTATTGATATGAGTTTTGCTAGCAGTCTCCCAGATGACGGAGCTATACATGATGATGGGTCGTATAAGCGATTTGTATAACAGTGTAGAGCATATAATTTTTAGCTTGGATTTGGGGTTAATTAATGGGTATAGAAGATTCAGCCTGTTATAGCATTCGGAAAGTTTTTTGTTTATATGAATAGCCCATGTTAATTTTTCATTAAATACATTCCCAGATATTTCACCGCGTCATCATTAGGATTCCAGAGAATTGAGATTGCGTTCACTTGCAGTTCAGTTGGGTTAATAGGTCGTCTTAGCTTGAAAATGTTTGCTAGGCATTTTGACGTATTAAGTTGAATTCTCCATGTATTACACCATTGGTAGTAGAGATCGATTGCAGTTTGGAGTACATCGGTCGCTTGTTGGATATTTACGTTTTGAGATATAAACGCAGTATCATCTGCATACATTTCCACATTGTTAAAGCGAGGTATGTCATGTGTATACATGTTGTACAGAATTGGCCCAAGGACTGAGCCCTCAGGAACTCTTGCAGTAATTTTTATTAAATTTGAATATTGTGAGTTGGTTCTAATCTTGAACGTTCTATCTGTTAGAAATCATGCTATTACAAGAATAAGATAAGTTGGTAAATTAATTTGAATAAGTGTATAGATAAGACCTTCTATCCATACTTTGTCGAAGACCTGTGAGATGTCGAAAAAGGCTACTACTGTGTGCTTCTTAGTTTCAAACCCATTAGATATTATGTTCGTTAATCGTAATAATTGGAGAGTAGATGAGTGATTACTGCGAAAGTCATATTGCCTCAATGGGATAACATCTTTAGCGTCTAATATATCATTTAAACGTCGATAGATAATTTTTTCAAGCAGCTTTGATCGAGTACAGAGTAAGTTTATTAGCCTATATTTGTTCACCATCGTTTTATCTTTTTTTCTTTGGTTTAGTAAATAATATAATTCTTGCTTGCTTCTAGTTGCTAGAAAACAGCCATTTCTTAAGCAGGCATTGAACAAATTTTCCAAGAAAACAATAGCTTTGATGGTTAAATTTTTTAAAACAATATTGGGTACTAGGTCATGTCCGGAAGATTTTTTAAGTGGGAGTTTATTAATGATGATTTGGATATCTAGAGATGAGGTTGGGTCTAAATTTTTGGAATATTACGTTTTGCTGAAGATTTAAGTTCTTTGTGTTTCTGTTCATATTGGCCTTGAGAAGGATTGGGTTTAAAAACCTCTCCCAGGTGCTGCTAGTGTTGCCACGAGACGAGACGAGACGAGACTTTAGCCATTCTCGATCTCGAACTCCAAAATTCTCGAACGTCGATCCTCGAAGTACCGAATTGAGGCCGTTGCGACTGCATAACACCGCATGCATTAACGTTCTGGAATGCCCTTGATGATATAAAGTTCGGTGATTCTTCTATACTTAAGTACGAGTATAAACAAATAATGTGACACGTATGCTAATGTATGTACACAGTTATTCGTTCACGCTGGTCTAACATCATGTGAATAAGTGTTTACAAGTTTATCGGTATTGTGTAGTTATTGGATATTTTACGCAATTTAAAATTTTGTAGTGCATATTTTTAACAAATAGTTATTTCTCAGACTTATTAAAATGAACCGCGGTATAAAAAAATACTATAAAGTTCAACCAACCGCAAAAAATAGTGCTGTGGAAAGCGATACCAGTGTAACAAAAGATGATGCCGATTCGGTGAAAAATGTTGATTATAAGATTGGTGAAGGACTGACACATCGGACAATTCATCAACAACGCCTACAAAGACAATTGAAACTCCTAAAATGAAAAATCTGGTGTGATACACTCACACAACTTCCTTTTACAGTGATCTGATAATTAGGCAAAAATTTGATTTTTAATTCTTAAGCATGTCAAAATTTTTCAAAAATTACAAATTCTACAAAAACGGTACAAAATAGAGCATTAGTTGAGGAGACAAATTTTCTCTAAAATTTTAAGCTGAATTCAAAAATGTAATAATATACCGGGTGTTCTATTTAAAATAGGAGTTAATAAAAAAATAGAAAGAAAAACTAAAGAAACCCATTTTAGAAGTATTCAACTGGAATATCACCTATCTCACATCAATACACATTAAAAATGTAATAAAAACGTGAAGTTTGAAAAAAATCGTCTCTATCCACTGTGAATGAGAAGTTTGAAGTATTCTTCTTTACATAGAATTTCGGCTTAGACCGCGTAGTATTTGTATATGAACACCCAGCATTTTCTGGCCTTGCACTGAGTGCGACTTTCACTCTGATGATGCAAGCTGCAAGGTCTTGCGAAACGTTAGTAAATATGGATGCACAAACAGCAAAACGGACAAATCTGCCTAAGTATCGTCGTTCTCAAGATACTCAAACAACACGCGCCACCAAAGAGTATGACCATCGCACGGGTTTTTGCTCGACTTCGCAAGGTGCAAGGCACATTAAGCCAGAAAATGCTGGGTGTTCATATACAAATACGACACGGCCTTAATTCGATTAGCGGAGAAAGCCTCAAACAGTATATAAGTTTGAAGTATTTTCTTGAAGTACTGTTGCAAGTGCTGCCTTATAAGCAGCAAACCTCTGCATGATTTTTGTTTTTAAGCTGCTTCTCTTGGGCAGTGTGATATTGTTATTAAAAGATTTAAAGAACTCCCTAATCTCTTTGAAAATTAAACTCAAACGAATGTTACAGCTGAAACAATCATAGGGTTGAATGATATCATCACCGTGTTAAATAGATTTAGTTTTCTTTTTTTTTCTTTTTTTTAATATTTACATTAGCACTAGTGTCCTTTAATTAACATTTTATTTTTGCTTTAAAATCAAAACTCACATGTAGGCAAGCAAGGAAGAACAAAAAGCTTATCTAAGCATTTTTTGATTGTCTGCATTTTAGCCGTTACCTTCACTGCTGCAATTATATATATTTTAAATTATTATATCAGTATGTTTTCTTTATCGTATGTATAATGAGTTGTACCTTAACGACTAATAAACTTTATTATTATTATTATTATTGTGTCATCAAAAAGGCTAAATGAAAGATATTTGGCTGCCATCCAATCCACACATTTTTCCCAATTACGCTAATAGCGGATTATTAAGTGAAAAACCGCGTTTATGTGCTAAATCATCATCGTAGTGGAGTCACGAATTTCCGTACCGCATCTACCTGCCGTAATGTGCTTCACTCTTCCCGTCCCGGGGATTTAATGTCGTCACACCTGATTTCCCGCAATTTCCCTGTCCCTGTTTTGTCGCAACAGCTTGGGAGGCGATCTGCAAGTGTACAAGAGCAACTTAATTCAGCACATCTAACTTTTTATCAGGTATTTTAGCTATTAACTGTGGTGTCGCCCACACATTTACAGTGAAGTGATTTTCAAAGTTTATATTCTAAAAACCTTCTAATAATACAAAAAGTGTTTAAAAAACATAAAAAAGATTAGTGAACCCGTACTGCACATTGGTGTAATTATGTATAAAGTAAAAAAGAAACAAATATAGTACTAAGA
The DNA here is from genome assembly GCA_940337035.1 of Agriotes lineatus. Taxonomy (NCBI): domain Eukaryota; kingdom Metazoa; phylum Arthropoda; class Insecta; order Coleoptera; family Elateridae; genus Agriotes; species Agriotes lineatus. The sequence continues at coordinate 77,689 of CALNHX010002824.1, forward strand.
TTATGGTAGAACATCAAATTACAAGTAAGTTTTTCATGATTTTACACTTATAGGTCAGGTTATGCCAAATATCACCATTCCTTAGATACTAGAACTTCCTTTTCGGAATACATTAACATGAAAGCTATCAAATGAGCTCGAGACAAATATCTCCTTGCTCTACTTAACTAAAAGTTAATTTATGAAAGGACCGTTCGTACTTCAACTTTTGAAATAGAAAGTGTAAATAACTATTTTTTTGCAACCGTGTACTAAAATGTCAACCTTTTAGTTATCATTACTAATCTCAACATTACATGCTTTTTGTTTCCGAATAAAAAATGGTTACTTACCTACCAAAGGCGTAAGAAGAGGTTTATGGCCCGCGCCGTAAATACACGCTAGTTATGCACATACAACATTTTTTGTAATACCTACTTGTTAAATATTTCTTTAAGGACTGTTTACTACTGCGTAAGCAACCTCTTTACGGCCCGGCCGTAAAAAGTGTCCGTAAAGACCACGGCCTGCTAAATTGTATGCCGAACGTCAAAGTGACGTTTGTCACATAAATCCAGCAGCAACCAAGCCTTCAACTCCACATAGAAGAAGGCGCAAAAGACTGCTATAACTCCTGAACATACGCTAAAATAACTTGCTCATTCACAATCTTAACGTCTTTAGGAATATCTTCATTATTTTCTACAGATGTCATAAGTTACGAGCTGGTTACAACTTAAAACTGCTTATAGCCATACACAAAATTGGAAATAAATGACATTTATAAACAACAGTTGCAACGTTCTACGCACTCTCAATCATTCTAAAACGTCATTACACAAACCTAGCGTTTTGATGAAAATAAATTCGAAAAATATAGATATGACCGAATTGTATGTAGGTATTACAAAAACTATTGTACAATACACGTCGGTTAGGGCCTTTACTGCCTCGCCAGTATTATTCGACTCGCACTTCGAGCTCGTCTCACAAATTCTCTGGCTCGGCAGTAAAGGCTATCCTAACGGACTTCTACTGTAAAATACTATTACGTACGGGCCAGAATATTCACAAAATGAGATTCATAATTTTTATAAAATCCTGGCACCCTATGATATCATTGTTTGGCAAACTGATAAACAATACACTAAGCGGGTCGTCAAAATTACATACTGTTTATTAGTGGAGAAATCCTATTTTTTAGGGCCGGTTGCAGAAAGCAATGTTAAGTCTGGTGTTAGCTAACGTCGCGTCAAAGTGAACAAAATTGCATCAAATTTTGTTTACTAATGTATTAGTTACCATAAGCATTTGAGATTTGATTCGTTTTTGTTCACTTTGACGTCGCGTTAGCTAACACCAGACTTAACATTGCTTTCTGCAACCGGCCCTTAATGTTGCATTGAAAAAAATTTTGTTATTAAAGAAATGTAAAACACTTTTTCTACAAACGTTTCAAAAAGTTACCGTTTTGATTATCATTTGAGTATCGAAACGACATTCTTTTAGGCACTAGTGCGTAAAAGAGTTTACTTTTAAGCACTAGTGCTTAAAACTAACACACCAGTTAACTAAGTTTTTATTTTTGGTAAATATGTACAATACCTACAATTATTTAATTGGTGAAAATGGGTACTTGATGATGCTACACTTAAATTATCTTCCTCTTGTAACATTTGCATATTCTTAGAAATTGCAGGAAATTATGTAGCCACACAAAACGGTGCCTGTACCTTTACTGGTCCTCTTTCCTTTTTACCCAAAATCTTATTTGCTACGCTCTTCTTATATTCCAAGGAAGTTTCGACGTAACTCTCAGCGGCAGAACTTGATCGCCAGCCGCCGTGCCTTTTCAGTGTCGTCATGCTCGCACCAGCATCAGCCAAAAACGAAGCAGAACAACGGCGGAAGTAGTGCCCAGTATATTCTTCACATTTTGAAAGTACAAGAAAACCAGCAATTTTTTTAGGTATAGCACCAATTGTGTTTATGTCTACAGGCTGCACAATACATTTACCATTTCTGTAGCCAACGAAAAATCGTTGCAGGTCCGTACTGCACGTGCGTAGACTAGCATACTTGCGAAAAATTTCCAAAAAATTAATGCCATCGATGTTTCCCTCTGTTACTGTAAACATTCTTGAAACCTTGATTTTCGTGAATGGAATATTAATTTTTATGAAAGTACTGGCATCCTCAATATCAGTTACCCACTAGCATGAATCTAAGCTCCTTCCTGCGACAAGCTCCGGATAAACCAACAATTACGGCTACCTAGAATTTAACTAAGACGTTAGTGATGTGCTGCATATAAGAATTTGGTCAAATACTGCATTTACTTTCATTAACAAATAATGTTTATAGTCCGCATCCTTCAAAAACTTTTCGATTTCTTCCCTTGTAAAAAGTTTCGACTTTTTAGGCCTATATCCCTCGGCTTTTCTCTTTAGGAAGACGATAACATTCGCATATTTGCTAATGTCCAGGTTTATCTTGAAATATATCATGAATCGCAGCATAGAATAGATGCTCCATAACGTAGAAGACTTATAAGTCGAAGAAAGGTCAGAGAAATATGTCTGCACAACCTTTTCTGCGACAGCACGCACATTTTTTCGGCCACACCATCCCTTGCATTTTTCGTAGGTTGCATTGTAGACGGATCTTGATTTTTCCGGTATGAGCGTCGAAACTACGGCCTCTGCTGCATCTTCAATATCGGATGGAAGCTCGGAATCGCTCATTTTTGCCTAGTCGGAGATTTTAAATACACAACGCGTTCATATCAAACGAATCTTGTTTGTAAACAACGATCTGAAAAATTACCGAACAACCAAGTAACTGACGCACGCCTACTAGCATATCTAATTCGGCATTTCATGAACGAAATTTTTTACTTCTATTTGTTCTTTTTGAAACGTATGTAGAAAAAATCTTGTAAGATACACATTGCAAAACTCCGTGTTTTACGCACACGACGTGTTCCCATTATCACGTCTAGTGCGTAAAACACGTTCATTTTGCAACTTGTATCTTAAATAGCTATTATTTGAAATCGGCAGTGAAGTACTCCGAAATCGTCATTAAAATACGAGAAATCGGCAGTGAAGTAATCCATTGTTTTACGACTTTTTTGTAGGTGGCGAGGCGACAGATAAACGTCAATCGACAGAACATAACCTACAAAAGTTGGTTAAAATGTTGTAATTTCACGATTCCTCGATTTCAAATAAAACATAGTGTACACCTCGGCACTGAAGTTCCTTTTTATCCCTCATGTGGTTTATTTGCCTTGGCCCTACGGGCCTCGGCAACTAAATCCACATTCGTGATAAAAAGTTATACTTCAGTGCCTTGGTATACAAACTACTATTGTATGCAACGCATTGCAGAATTAGTGTTGTTTTTCACTCATCGTAATTTACACCAACAACTCGTAAAAAACACCTACAGATACTGACAACTTTGTCCACAGTCAAGGGCGTATCCAGGGGAGGGCAAGGGAGGGCAGCTGCTGCCCCCCCCCCTTCCAAGGTGGATAAAATTTTAAATTAAATATAAAAAAATATAACGAAATCGAAGAATAATGTGTAGCCTTTGTAGAGCATGAAGGACTTAATTTCATAAGTAATTCCAAAGCCATTGAAGATTTTGTGACAAACTTAAAACACTTGACCCTGAGAAGTGCTTGGGGTTAGGCTTCGACGGATGTTCCACCATGTCTAGGAAAGAAAGGGGTCTGCAGGCGCTTCTGAGGCAAAAGCACAAAAAAGCCTTGTACTTCCATTGCTCCTCGCACAAGCTAAACCTTCTCGTCAACGACTTAAACGTTATCCCAGAAATTCGACCTGTGATGGAACTTATCAAGAAGGTAATCATATTTTTTCGCGAGTCCATTTTACAACGCAAGCTTATTGTTAACATTCCTAAATTATTTGAAACAAGATGATCAGAGAAGTACACGAGCATCCCTGTTTTTAAGGGTCACTTCAGTGATAAATCGAAGAAGAATGTGTAGCTTTTGTAGAGCATGAAGAACTTAATTTCATAAGTAATTCCAAAGCCATTGAAGATTTTGTGACAAACTTAAAACACTTGACCCTGAGAAGTGCTTGGGGTTAGGCTTCGACGGATGTTCCACCATGTCTAGGAAAGAAAGGGGTCTGCAGGCGCTTCTGAGGCAAAAGCACAAAAAAGCCTTGTACTTCCATTGCTCCTCGCACAAGCTAAACCTTCTCGTCAACGACTTAAACGTTATCCCAGAAATTCGACCTGTGATGGAACTTATCAAGAAGGTAATCATATTTTTTCGCGAGTCCATTTTACAACGCAAGCTTATTGTTAACATTCCTAAATTATTTGAAACAAGATGATCAGAGAAGTACACGAGCATCCCTGTTTTTAAGGGTCATTTCATTGATATTGTTGATGCAGTAAAGACATTAGCTGAACAGGAAAATGAAGCAACAAGAAAAACTGCCGTTTTGAAAGAAGCAGGCGGCATTGCAAAGCATTTGAATGTTGATATAACCGACACTCTCGTTACTGGTCGACAAAAGTATAGAAGCAACCCTTCAGCCGAAAATCCATCTGACTTTTGCAGGTCTCTAATAATTCCTTACTTGGATTCCATCATATAATCTTTAGAAGTCAGATTTTCTGCAGACAAATTGCCTGCATTTTTATTGACACATTTCCATCCGAGTAACATGAGAGATGTTTCTTTGTAGAAATGGAATGAAAGTACGTCTTGTACCTACAACTTTTTACAATTTGGAAAGGCGCTATGGATATTGCTTTCACAACCCTGCACAACAAGTACTATAGAGCGTTCATTTAGCTCCCTTGCCAAATAAGAACATCGCTAAGAAGCACTATTGGTGCAAATAGGTTAAATGGGTTTGCCATGCTAAGTATTATCGTCAATGTGTTTTCGCAAACAAGGAGCAATTAGTAGAAGCTGTAGTTTGAAGAAAATGTGCATCTAATCCTCGCAAACTATTCTTCAAAAACTATTTCTTTAAATGAATGGTGTTGACTGTTCTTCTTTTTGTTAATTGTGTATTATTGCATGGCACCTCCCCCCCCCCATAAATTTATTATTAGTAAATATAAGATTATGCTTTTGGAAAGTGGTTCATCAGAATTTCAAGCAATTTGGAAATAGTCGCGGAAATAAAATCGCACCTAAGAAACCAGGTAACCCCGAAACCTCGGAATGGGTTGAACTTTTTTTTTAATTCAGGACATTAGCAATCACAATATATTAGAAAATGGTATGAGATAATAGTGTAGTAAATAAGAACATAAAATAATACATTCAAGACATGATGCTTCTATTGAAACTACCGTAACTTCAGGAGGCAAAAACGCTCTTAGACAGAAACACTTTAATACATTGAAAGTGTTATTAAGCTTATTATTATTATAATATCGAAAACAAATCTAATGAATTGAGTACAGATCTAGAAAAGTAAAAAAGAAGTATTTCATTTCTGAGTACTGGCTGCTACTGCAAAATACTGCGACCATATCAGAAAAACGCTGCACATGCCTCTTGTCTCGTGCGGTAGTTCGAGAATAAAAGTAAATTATGGAGAAATGTTAAGTTACGGTTTTACTACCTTTTTAATATATGTTTCTAATTTCATCGTAATGAAAATATATATCATTTTGCCAATAAAGTCGTATTACATCAATAACTACTGATGACGTTTACCTTTTGCGACTGGGGTTCATTAGTAAATGGTATAAATACAATTTTCCAAACAAAAATTCATCATATTACATAATACTAATGAACGCGGGTATATTATCTATAAAATAGCAGAAACACATTTCATTCACAAATAATATTTGAAAGTGAAAGAAGTACAGCAAGAGAACAATTAAATAGTAAACATGGAACGTAAGACTATAACAACCAATCGCGATAACAGTATTAACTCTTCCAAGAGGGCATTTCTGATTTATAAAATCCTTGGAATGCCTGTACCATATGAAATATCTTCTGTATATACCAACAAGGCGTATAAAATTTACAGCATTATTATTAACTGCTTAATACTTGGAATGGCATTTGTCAGTTGGTTTTCCAGATATAATTTTATTTACCCGTATGTTCCTACTACCGTCATGCTAACCGATACACTAGAAATGTTGACTTTACGAATTTTAAATATAAGTTGTATTTGGTTTACCATAGTAACAAACCAAAACTCCAGAACCCAGTTGGCTATACACCTTCGAAAAATTGAGAAAGATCTGTTCCTTTGCGGCCATAACCAACGCTGGAATACAAATTTTTTCCAAAATGAAATGGTTGTTCTATACACATTACTCTTTTTACTAAGCCTCACTGTCATTGCTGTTTGGACATACTTTACAGGATTCGCGGCAGAAAAGTATTTTATGTCAAAGGAAATTGAAATTACCTTGGGTATCATAGGGATGTGCCCGTTTTACTATTTGAATTTGTACCTTAAAAGGTATTTCCAAATTTTTAGTATTGCTCTTTCACAATATGGTTTGAAGTATTCAACTTGTTCATCGCAATTTAATGCAAATTTGACGCACAATAGCGTAGAGGAGAAATGTAATCTTAAGATGAATGAATTTTCGAAACTTTATTACAATTTGTGTGATACTATAGATAGTGCAAACTCTATTTATGGATGCTCGGCATTAGTTTTAATAGCACTAATAATGATAAGAATAACGGGTACAATAAATGCGTGTTTCATCTTCAACGACTTTCCACCTATTATCGCTGTGTCATTGTTGTGGACAGCAATATCATTGGTAAGTATTACTACATTTATTATACTAATAAGGGTGTGATACGAGCAGATTACTTAAGAACTGTGACGTGAGACAATCGGGATAACTGCATTTTACGAGGATGATTTGACGGGACGTGAGACTCGAAATGAAAGACATGAGTTAGAGCATTAATTTTTTTTATTTTTCAACATATTCTCCTCGTACATCAACACACTTGGACCAGCGACGCTGAAGTGCCATTATGCCTGTTTTGTAGTGATCTTCTTCAAGACTGTCAAAATATTGCTCCGTTGCAGCAATTACTTCTTCGTCCGTCTTAAACTTCTTTCCGGCTAGGAAGTTTGAGCTTCGGGAATAGGTGAAATTCACTCGGAGCAAGATCTGGCGAGTAAGGTTTGTGGGGGATAACCTGGAAGCGAAGTTGATCCAATTTCTCACGAACAATGCGACTGGAATGGGAAGGGGCATTATCATGACAAAAGAGCACCCTTTTTCGAATCATTCCGGGTCTTTTTTCAGCAATTGCTGCTTTTAGTTGGTCCAAAAGTGCAGCATAATATGCTCCGTTGATGGTTTGGCCCTTTGTGAGATAGTCGATGAGAAGTATCCCCTTCGAATCCCAAAAAATCGTAGCCATTACTTTCCCGGCCGATGAAAACGACTTCGCCTTCTTTGGTGGCGGACTGGGGACTGCCATAATGTTTCCACTGTTGAGATTGGCATTTTGATTTGGGAATGTAGTGATGAATCCAAGTTTCATCGACCGTAACAAAGCTGCGCAGAAAATCAACCTGATTTTTGTTAAACAGCTTCAAATTGTCGCTTGATGTTCGCACTCTTTCTCGTTACTTCCTTTTACGATAAAGCAAGTATTGGATTCACCCCAAAAATTCGAAATTGAGTTTTCAACAGATCTTTACGTTTTAGAATCCCCTGATCCCAAAAAACATTTTTTTTTCATTGGTCTGTGTGTCTGTCTGTCTGTCTGTCTGTGTGTCTGTGTGTCTGTGAACAAAATATCTCAAAAACAAAAAGAGGTATGGCGTTGAAACTTCATATATAAGTTTTGTGTACTATGTAGATAAGACAGCAAGCTTTTGAAGAAAATCGCATAACCGGAAGTAGGTGTTTACTCTTGTGATTTTTCAGTTTTTTTCGATTTTTTCAAAAACGGCTATAACGATTTTTTTCAAACTTCACATTTTTATTACATTTTTAATGTGCATTGACGTGAGATAGGTGATTTTCCAGTTGAATACTTCTAAAGTGGGTTTCTTTTTAAAATAGAACACCCGGTATATTATTACATTTTTGAATTCTGCTTAAGATTTTAGAGAAAATTTGTCTCTTCAACTAACGCTCTATTTTGTACCGTTTTTGAAGAATTCGTAATTTTTGAAAATTTTTGACAAATGCTTAAAAATTAAAAATGAAATTTTTGACTAATTATAAGTTCACTGTAAAAGGAAGTTGTGTGAGTGTATCACACCAGATTTTTTTTGATAAGCATTCAGCAAGCGCTGTACCCATCTTGCTGACAGCTTAGACATGCCCAATTCTACGTGCAAAATATGATGTATAGTTATCCGGGAAGATTTAACAAGAAAAAGAGCATCGCTCTTAAAAGCTGCATCAGAAAGATATGGTTATAAGAACGTTTGGACGAACGAAGGTATGATTTTTATTAAACTCGGCGATACAATTCATAAAGTTATTACACAACGTGATTTAAATAATATTAATTATGAGCAGTGAACCGACCTACCCTAGGCGTTCTTGTTTCACTTAGCGTATAAAAGCATTTTCTGCATATGTCGCGGAACTGCTTGAGGGCTGCACATGTTAACGTACGTTCTTTGTTACCAAAAATAAACGAAATACGAGAACTTCTCTTAAACAAGCAACTTGATATTTTTGCAATTTCAGAAACTTGGTTAACTGTTAATATTAATTCGGATGATCTATTTATTCAAAACTACAGATTATTTCGTAAGGATCGTGGTACAAGAGGAGGAGGTGTTGCATTTTATGTAAGAAATTTTATTAACGTTCGAATAATTGATAGTAATGACAATATTGAGCAGTTATAGATATCTGCTACAGTTAATTCAAATAAATTTATCTTTGGTGTTGTATACAGGCCTCCTCAGCTCAACTACAAAATATTTGTGGATGAACTTGAGAACTCGTTCATGTTGTGCGCACCGGTGTCTGATAATATTTTTTGCATGGGTGATTGTAATGTAAATTTCGTTACTCCTGATACTCCCGCAACAGAGTATTTTAACAATATGTTAGATTCGTTTAACTTAAAACAGATTATCAATGTTCCAACTAGATTAGGGGCAAATCAAAATTCTATATTGGATATTATTATTACATCTAATGTATCGCTCGTTATGAAGTCAGGAGTGGAAAATTTTTATTTATCTGATCACGAACTTGTGTATTGCGATGTGTCCGGTTGTGTGCCTGAATCTGTACCTGCAATCTGTAGTTTCAGGGATTATAAACAATTCAACGTTGCTGACTTTAGTAACGATTTGAAGTTACTCTCCTTGCATCGATTATACAATATAGATGACATTAATTGTAAAGTTCAATTTTTAAATTCTCAGTTGTTAAGTTTATTCAATAAACATGCACCGTGGCGTACCGTTAAACTTATTGAAAAACCTGCACCATGGATTACGGATAATATTAAATTACTAATGAAGCTGCGCGACAAGGGGAAAAATAAATTTAAAAGGTGTCAAACCAGGGGTGCTTGGGAATATTACAAGTTGCTGAGGAATTATACTAATTTGGCGCTAAAAAATGAAAAAAAAGCTTATTTTCAGTTTAAATGTGCAAATACTAACAGCACAGTAATGTGGAAAGAATTAAAAAGGTTGCGGGTTGGACATGAAAAAAACAAAATAATGAGTGCACACATAAATCAAGATAATGTTGAAGAATTTAATAATTATTTCATTAATAGTATACCCCACATAGATGTTGATAATAATGTTTTAAATTTTTATATGAATAATTCATCAGTAAATAGTCAGTTTAAATTTACACTTGTTAATATGTAGGAGATACTGAAAATAATTTATTCCTTAAAGAGTAATGCTACAGGCTCTGATGGCATTAATGCTCACATGCTAAAATTATGTTGTCCATATATTGCAGAATTTATTACACATATTATTAATAGTTGCATTGTTGAAAATAAATTCCCGGACTGTTGGAAGGATGCTTTTGTAATACCGATATCCAAGATTGCACAACCTGTGGATTACAAAGATTTTAGGCCAATTAGTATTTTGCCAACAATGTCAAAGATTTTAGAAAAGGTTATTAACACCCAATTGCGAGTCCATTTACAAAGCTTTAATATATTACCAGAATCACAATCTGGTTTTCGTCCATTCCACAGTTGTACAACTGCATTATTACATATAACAGATGATATTCTAAGAGCACAGGATAATGGCAGTTGTGCAATTTTGGTTCTTCTGGACTATAGTAAAGCTTTCGACACATTTAACCATAATTTATTATCTGCCATCTTGCATTACATTGGTCTTGATTCTTCAGCAATTAATTTAATAAAAAGTTATTTAACTGATCGAAAACAATGTGTTAAAGTTCAAAATATTATATCTAATTTCATAAATATAGAGAGAGGAGTACCACAGGGTTTCATACTTGGACCATTATTATTCACGGTATACACTAGTAACTTCCATAACAGATCAGCGACTTGTAGTGTTCACATGTACGCTGACGATACCCAGATATATCATGCATTTCGTCCTGATGATATTGGGCGTGCAGTTCATGATGTAAATGATGACTTAGATATTATTTCTCGCCTATCGCAACAGCATGCACTTCTGCTAAATCCGTTAAAATCATGTGCTTTATTATTTGGTAAAACAAATGATAACCTGATAGTACCACACATAAAGATAGATAACACTGAGATACCACTAGTGAACAGTGCCAAAAATTTAGGTTTGATTATGGATAAATCATTCAGATATAAAGAGCACGTTTGCAAATGTATTCAAAGAGCATATTATAATTTAAAGCTTTTATATCCACATAGATTATACTTAAATCAGGAAGTTAAAACTATTCTCTGCGATTCATTGGTGTTATCACAGTTTACCTATTGTGCTCCGGTGTACGGGCCAGGACTAGACTGTGAGACATTGCAACGTATACAGCGTGTTCAGAATTCCTGTTTACGTTTTATCTACGGTATTCGCAAGTTTGATCACATTTCTCATAAATTATATGATGCAAAATGGTTAAATATGAAAAATAGAATATATCTCCATAGTGCATTATTATTTCATAATATAATATCAGACAAACAGCCTCCCTATTTATACAATAAGATTACTTTCAGGACTGATGTGCATAATCTGAACTTAAAGGCATCGAGGTTTAATTACAATACCGCACTATAATTTGTCTATATTCCAAAGAGCTTACACTTTCAACATTGCTAAAACTTATAATGATATTCCTCAGTCGTTTAAAAACTTATCATCCAAACAATTTAAAGAAAAGTTATTTTTAATATTATTTGAGACACAGCGTTGACATGTAGCGTTCGAGTATCTCCGTGATACATTGTTATTGTATTTATGTATATATATAACACAGGTCTGCGACCAAATTTTTTTCTTTAAAATAATGGGTGATTCTTATGTATTTTGGTGCGCTGAGTTCGGAAATGCCTACGTGCTGGAGAAAAACTGAGGTCATATTTGGACTCAGCGCACCAAAATACATACGATTCACCTATTACGGTGAAAAAAAAAATCAAAAAATTTCAATTTGCAGGCCTGTGTAATTAATGTTTTATGGCATTGCATTTTATTTTGTAAATTTTTATGGTATTTACAAGGGCGAAGTGGAAGAATAGCTCTGCTAAACTTCGTCCTTGCGATTCAGCTTTTTGAATAAAGATTTATTTATTTTATTTATGTATGCGCTCAGTTGAGATGCCTACGATCCTAGCTTTCTCGTCAATGTTTATTCTTCGATCCTTCAAAACAATATCATGCACTTGATCGACTGTTTCCGGGGTTGTTACCGTTTTTGATGGTCCTGGTAGTTCATCATCTTCAATGCTCAAATCACCACGTTTAAATCGTGCAACCTAGCGACAAATCATTGCTTTCGAAGGGGCATTGTCACCCAATGTTTGCTGCAAATCGGCCAAAATTTCAGTCTTGTTTAGCTTCTTAAAAAACAAATATTGAATCGCACCACGAATAGCGTTTTTATCCATTTGAGGATTTTCCATGTAAGCGTCGGTCGTCTTTAAACCGTTGCGATTTCTTAACTGAACGCCACAGATCAACTAAACTTCACCTGTCAGCATAAAAAAGATGGCGGAACTCGAAAATGATGCTAATTTTTACCGCTAGAGGACACTAGTAGTCAAGTCGCACGTCCCGTCAAATCATCCTAGTACAATAATGCTTTACTCAAGTTTTAAGTGTTATTTTAGCAAATAAAAATTGTAATTTCCAGAAACCATATGTTAAAGTAAACGTCAATTCTATCCAAGCCCAAAACGTATTACATTTATATAAATACATGCTGCAAGTATGGGAAGTTCTTTCTTATCTTTTAAGAGACAAAATATCAAGTAGGCAAACAGTCTAAACCCTTAAAGCTGTAAATATAAAAGCTGACTTCTATGCGTTTCCTGGAATTCTAATGAACAACTCCACTTTAATATTTCTTTTAAATTAGAAGACGATGTCAATAAAACGGTTGGAAGACTAGAAACATATAATAAGTTAGACGGAGTGAACGTTAGCAATCACAAAGCTCTAAAAACCAAATTACTTTCCTGATCACATGAGCATGGAGCTTGTAGCGAAAATAGAATTTCAAGGGAGTCGACAGATCACTCATGCCCCACAAGACAAAACGCCTTTAAATCGGGTCACTAAGCAACTGAAAAGCTTACCCAAAATACATAACTGGCCATTACAACCCAGAGTGGCAACTCGACTAGAACAGACGAACACAAAACGAATATATTTCTAGACCATTTCACAAAATTTCTGAACCTTCTCAAATTAGAATCATCCCTGAATAAAGAACACATATTCAACAAGTTGTTGACGCTCCTTATCAGATTAATTTTCCAAAGAAATTCCTTAAAGACTACAGAAGTTCAACCAGTTGCTGCAACAAACTTCCGTAAAAACAAATCACAGGGTATAACTTGATCAAGTAAAAAATTCTAAACGAGCTTCCACAAGAAGGTGTGAAAATGATAAATGATAACTGACGTGTAATTTTGAGATTGAATTGATTTTTCTTGAACTGATACGTAGCTCAAGTAATTCTTATCGTAAAACTCGGGAAGATTCTTACAATCCTATAAGTCTTCTGCCTATTTTATCCAAAGCGTTGAAGAGAAAGACTACAAAATTTAACCACCGAGTAAGTCTACAAAGCTTTAAAAAACGTTAAAGAATAACTGGTTCTGCTCAGCAGCATGTATTGACATCTTTCAAATTTCTGAGTAGGTGTGGCGTAGAGAATCAAGACTAACTTACCCTATCCCTATTATCAGATCCTGCAATCTTATCTAGCTCACAAGAACTTGCTTGTTTAGTATGGCGAATTTTATTCTCATCACGCGTGTCTTGTGCCACAGGGCAGTATGTTTGAATACGTTTATATTACCACTATACTGTTAATTGGCAATCCAACCCAAACACCAATGATAGTGCGACAATGGCTTCGCATCTGGATATCTGCAAAAACACCATAATAGAATGAAAGCACAGTAGCACCAAATCTACTCCTATTACTTTTACTCTTAAACGAGAACGTTCCCTCAAGTGCTATTAAATATCAATATAATCCCTCAAGAAAAATACATTAAATATCTCGGCCTAAATTTAGACAGCCGCATGCTGCATGTAATACATATTTGAAAGAAACAGTTACAACAAAGCCACCTCTACCGCAAAATGTATTGGCCAAAGAGTAGACATTTCTACACCTTACGATGGAAAACAAACTCCTGTTATGTAAATCCATATCATGAAGCTCTAAGTTCTAGACTAAATCATTGCGAATAATATGCAATGCGTGCTGGAAGATTTCCAACCACATCATACATCTTGATCCAGAAATCGCCATTGTAAAAGAAGAAATCGCAGAGGTACGAACTTCTGGTTCTCAGTCATAAAAATGTTGTGTCAACTTAACTGCGATTCCCCAATTCGGCTTTGGTAAACATGGGGTATTAGCCCCTATCCAGACAGCTAACTTATGCACTTTTCTTGGGGATTTATATTTTTTCCGTTGCACCTCGTGCAAGTGAGGAAACTGCATCTTTTTGCAGCCTAATTTGGCATTCAGTCCGAAAAGTATCACAGCCGTTGCATGCTCTGTGCGAAAAGTTGAATCATCCGTTTTGAATTACGGCCAAACGTCAGATTTATGTAAAGAGTTCCTTGGCAAAATTTGGCATTATGAACAGGGTACTGTCGCAGTCATTAGAGCCTTCACATGTCGTGAATTTTTCGGCGATTCCATCACGAACCGTACGCGCACCTTTAAACCAAGTGTACTACCTACTGCTAGGGTAACTGAACTCAAAGTTTATGTTGTAACAAACGTTCGTGGAAGCGAAGTTACCAATATTTCTGTCATAAAAAAGTCGAACTATTAGCGTTGCATCTCTTTTAACTTTCGAATTTTGCAAGTTGCCTTTTTCAGTGCCATTTTTCATGAAATTAGTAACAATTGCTTGCTTGATAAGTAATTAATACTATAACGTCCCTTATATTCGAAGGACGTCGACAAAGAGCCTATTTTTTTATGATGTATGTAGCGCCAACGCTTTTTAACATTTGGAATATTCAATAAATGTTTTATTCGTACCTCGCATATGTTGTATTGTTTCCGTTAAGGTCCGTCATTAGGCGCCATATAATAACGGAGGGTGTACATGGCACTCAACTAGTCTTCATTTTTTCTTGATGTTCACACCATGGTTTCGTAATACTGGGCTGATTTTAGTCAAGGCTTTTTTGGCTTTTCCACTGCGGGTCTTAACTCCAACAGCAGAATCCCATTTTGCATTTTCTGTGAGACAAGTATATATACTTATTAATATTTTCTACTGGTACATTTTTCAGCATCAAGTCATTGAATTTTGCATTATTGGGATTCAACCGGAGGCCATACTGTTCACTTACAGTGGTGATTTGTTTAAAAGTAGTTGTCATCCTTCTACTGAGTCTGGAAATATGACGGTGTAATTTACGCTTGGGAAATTGCCATTTTCACCGTTAACTGACAATCCCTATTCCAGATACTTCATTACTTCCTTAAATATGGCTTCTGAATAAATATTAAAAAGCAGAAGCCACAACACTCACACGTTTGACCCTTCGTTGAATGGCAACGTGTTGTGGAAATTACAGTCTTGCAAATCTTCACAAGACAGTAAACTTAAGAATCAACTTCTTAACATAACTAGCAGAGTTGACTATATCGAGCAATATTCTCGATAATGCAACGTAGAGATTCAAGGCGTTCCTGAATTTAAAAATGAAAACCTATTTCAATTAGTCTCTACAATTGGTAGTAAATTAGGATGTTCCATAAAAAAAGAGCATATCGACGTTGACCACCGTATTCAATCAGTAAAAAATTCAGACGCACCAAAACCAGTGATTGTCAAGTTCTTTGCCCGTGAAATCAAGAATATACTTATGTCAGCTTATCGCAAGTCAAGAAACTTGAAGTCAGAAGATGTCGGATTTGGAGGATTCTTTCATAAAATGTTCTTGAATGACCACCTGTCCCCAACAAGGAAAAACCTACTTCACCGTGTAAGAGCCCTGTGTAGTGAGCATAATTTTAAGTATGTGTGGGTGCGCAATAATAAGATCTTGGTGCGGAAATCAGAAAATTTGCAAATTATTCATATTAGCAATGAAGCTGATTTGTCTAAAATAATATAAACTGTGTTCTTCTCTATTGTAATTACTATATCGATCATGGCTCTGTCAATTTATTACCAGAATATTCGTGGTCCCCGTACCAAAACTGATAAAGTAAAAGCTCAAATAATTAGCAACAACTACGATGTTATTTGTTTTACACAAACATGGCTTTTGCCTAGTATTCACTCCAGTGAAATTTTCGACGACAGGTACATTGTATATAGACGTGATCGCGATTATGCTGCTACTAACCAAGGTTTGGGAGATGGAGTTTTTATAGCTGGCCTTAAAACATATGATAGTTCCTCTTGTTTGTTCTATAATAGCACTGCCGAGGATCTTTGGATCAAAATTACGTTAAAAAACAATACCTGCTTATATGTATATAAAGCTTATTTGCAGAACAAGCACGAGGAACATCTCGGAAAAGTGATCGATATTGTACTGCAGACGCGTCAGAACTCAAACTTTTTAGTTTTAGGTGATTACAACTGTCCCAATATAATAATTTTGAAGGGACAGGAAAGTTTTTTATATCCTGAAACTGTATCCGGTCGATTATCAGAGATCATTTCGGACTTCATAAGTATTTTCAATTTCAAACAATACAATAATGTTTTAAACGCTAATAACAAATTGCTAGATTTGGTATTTTCTGACACTAGCGTGTCAGTTGAATCGGCGGCTGAATTTACATTGTCAAAAATAGACAGCCATCACCCACCATTAGCTATCACTGTAAATTTGGACTTATTTACCTCGTTAGTAAATATACAGCACCCTAAGTATCTTTTTCATAATGCTGATTATGCAAAAATTAATGCCGATCTCGCGAGTCAGAACTGGTCCCTTGCTTTAAATCATCTAAACATTGATAACGCAACCGATACTTTTTACAATATTCTTTATTCGGTTATTGATAGACATGTAGAAAAACGTACTCCTAAGCACAACGACAGGATGGTTCTCACGTGAGTTAATAGTTTTAATAAAAGAAAAAACTAAAATTAGAAATAGAATAAAATCCTATTAACAGGGACTGTGATAAAATACGCTTTAACTTTCTTAGATCTAAGATTAAGTCATTAACCGATCAGTGCTACTCTCTCCATATATAATAGAAAAAAATATTCAATCAAATACTAAACAATTTTGGTCTCACGTTAGGCAGAATAAAACAGATTTTGGACTTCCATCTAAAATGACTGACAATGACACTTCCAGTAATATTCCAATAATAATAGCCAATTATTTCGCAGTTCATTTTTCATCAGTTTGGGAACCTGCTGCATTTAAACCAATGCAAAATATTAATACACCCTCACCAGTTATTCCCTTTTCTGAATTATCACTGAGTCAAACTGAAATACAGGATACCCTTTCTAATCTCGACGTTTCTAAATCAAAAGGCACTGCTGGTATTGATCTATATTCTATAAGAAATTGTTCTCACAGCTTTTGTTTAATAAATCATTGAAATGTGGTGTATTTTCAACTAAGTGGAAGTTAGTTTATATTACGCCTATTTTTAAATCAGGCGATAAATCAGTGGTTAGTAATTATCGACCTATTTCAAAGCTCTCGGTATTTGGAAAGGTATTTGAAAGCATAATAAACAAATACTTAATGTCTTTTATGGAAGCTTATATAATTCCCAAGCAACATGGATTTTTAGCCAGAAAATCAACAGCAAGCAATTTACTTATCTTTTCAAAATATCTTGCTGAGAGATTCGGGGAAGGTCTTCAGGTCGACACGGTGTATACAGATTTTAGCAAAGCCTTCGACAAGGTCAACCACGTATTACTTTAATCTCTGAAACTTCTTTGTGGCGTGAATTCATAATTCATATTCTTATTTGGGTATTTCGCCACTTTCGCAAATTAAAAATATTAGATAACGAAAATATTAAGAACGAACGTTTCGAAGGACAATCTGCCCTCGTTATCAACGAATAACAATTAAAACGAACAAGAACTTAGCTTTTTTCACTGGAAGGAAAAACGACCAACCTCCAATGAGTTGTTTGACATTGACGTTTGTTGATATCTATACCTACTTGATCTCATCTTTAAGAATCGATAGCCAACTATTGTCTAAAAATATTGAGAAAGACGACACACATTTTTCTTCGTTAAGTAAAATATATGCCGTTTCCTTAATTTTTCGCCTAGTTGACATCGATTCTTTAGACAAGATCTTTGTGTGGTGCCATTGTATTTTATGGTTTTCATCCCAAGCATGTTCTGCCAGCTTAGACTTATTGAACTGATACGTTTTCATCATATTTTTATGTTCTTTAACTCTAACTGCTAAAGGTCTGGATGTTTCACCGATATAATATTTCTCGCATTTACAGGGAATACTATATCTACAATTCCTTGAATGTTGTTCTTCGTTGAACGGTTTAGTTTTTGTAAGAACTGACCGCAAAGTATTCATCGTTTTGAATACCGTCCTAACATTGAATCTATTTCCAATTCGTCTAATTTTGTCAGATATGCCTGGAATATATGGTATAGTTAAAGTATTATATTTTTGAGTGTCATTCCTTTGTATGTGTGTGGCATTGCTTCGTGTATTGAAAATGTTCCGAACAAGAGTCTCTGGATAGCCATTATCTTGTAAAACATTAATAATAAATTCTTTCTCTTTTTTGAAAATGTTATCATTAGAGCAAACAACTTTGGCTCTGTCGTAGAGACTTTTTACAACGCCTGTCTTTATGTTTTTGTGATGGTTGGAATTAAAATGTAAGTACCTATTAGTATTATTTTTCTTACGGTATACTGATGTTTCAAAAGTATTTATTGTGCGTGTGATTAGTGTATCAAGAAAGGGTAACTGATTGTTTTTCTCTGTTTCTAATGTGAATTTGATGGAGGTTTCTTTACTGTTAATATGTTCAAGAAATTTGTCCACCTCATCCATATCATGAGGACAAATTGCAAAAACATCATCGACATATCTCCACCAAACTACTGGTGTGTTGGTGTATGTGTAGACATGTTGTTGTTCAAAGTCTTCCATAAAAATGTTACTAACAATGGGAGATAAAGGTGAATCCATTGCCATCCCGAAATCTTGTTGGTAAAATTCATTGTTTAGTTGAAAGTATGTCGTTTTAATGCATAGTGTTAAAAGTTCCATAATGGTACCAACGTTTAATGTTGTTCGTGTATGTAATGTGTTATCGTTTTGTAGCCTATGTTTAATGATGTTGAGTGTTTTGTCTACTGGAACATTAGTGAAGAGACTAACTACATCGAAACTAACCATTAAGTGCTGTGTGTTTATGTTTGCTTCTTTAAGCTTTTCAAGGAAATGTGGCGTGTTCTTTATATACGTGTCTGTATTTCCTGATATAGGAGTCAGTATTTTAAGTAGATATTTAGCTAAACTGTGACAAGGAGAACCTATAGAACTAACTATTGGCCTAAGTGGTACATTTGGTTTGTGTATCTTTGGTAATCCATAAAAATGTGGTGGTTTACTGTAGTGCGGTGTTAGTGTACGTCTTACAAAATCTGTAAATTGTTCTCTGTGTTTGTAAAGTGTTCTGTATATTTTTGTTTCTATTGTATGTGTTGGATCCTTATTTAGTTTAGAGTATTGTCCCTCACTAATTAGTGTTAAAAGTTTTTCGTTGTATGTGGTTGTGTCAAGTACTACTGTGGCGTTGCCTTTGTCTGCAGGTACAATTTTAATTGTGTTATCGGTTTTTAGTGTGTGTAGTGAATGTTTTTCTTGTTTGGATATATTTTGTCTGATTGTGTAAGGTCGTTCTAGTATGATTTTGTTTCTAATCCTGTATTCCTGTCTAATGTCTTCTGGAATACCTACATCAAAACACACACAGAGCAAAAACGTACACATTTAAAAAAGTACCAACACCTTATACAAGAAAAACACAATTGAACTAAATACACTAAAGAACAGTGACAATTTTTTTAAATAAAACTGTAGTTAATCTGTCTTCTAAAGAACTAAACGCCACTGACAAATTAGTTGTTGGCAAAGGACTCAACTACGCAGTGGCGCCAAAACGAATTAATAAACTTGATTTAGTTACAGCTATAGAAGAGACTTGTCAAAAACTTCCAGAAGACATTAGACAGGAATACAGGATTAGAAACAAAATTATACTAGAACGACCTTACACAATCAGACAAAATATATCCAAACAGGAAAAACATTCACTACACACACTAAAAACCGATAACACAATTAAAATTCTACCTGCAGACAAAGGCAACGCCACAGTAGTACTTGACACAACCACATACAACGAAAAACTTTTAACACTAATTAGTGAGGGACAATACACTAAACTAAATAAAGATCCAACACATACAATAGAAACAAAAATATACAGAACACTTTACAAACACAGAGAACAATTTACAGATTTTGTAAGACGTACACTAACACCGCACTACAGTAAACCACCACATTTGTATGGATTACCAAAGATACACAAACCAAATGTACCACTTAGACCAATAGTTAGTTCTATAGGTTCTCCTTGTCACAGTTTAGCTAAATATTTACTTAAAATACTAACTCCTATATCAGGAAATACAGACACGTATATAAAGAACACGCCACATTTCCTTGAAAAACTTAAAGAAGCAAACATAAACACACAGCACTTAATGGTTAGTTTCGATGTAGTTAGTCTCTTCACTAATGTTCCAGTAGACAAAACACTCAACATCATTAAACATAGGATACAAAACGATAACACATTACATACACGAACAACATTAAACGTTGTTACCATTATGGAACTTTTAACACTATGCATTAAAACGACATACTTTCAACTAAACAATGAATTTTACCAACAAGATTTCGGGATGGCAATGGGTTCACCTTTATCTCCCATTGTTAGTAACATTTTTATGGAAGACTTTGAACAACAACATGTCTACACATACACCAACAAACCAGTAGTTTGGTGGAGATATGTCGATGATGTTTTTGCAATTTGGCCTCATGATATGGATGAGGTGGACAAATTTCTTGAACATATTAACAGTAAAGCAACCTCCATCAAATTCACATTAGAAACAGAGAAAAACAATCAGTTACCCTTCCTTGATACACTAATCACACGCACAATAAATACTTTTGAAACATCAGTATACCGTAAGAAAGCTAATACTAATAGGTACTTACATTTTAATTCCAACCATCACAAAAACATAAAGACAGGCGTTGTAAAAAGTCTCTACGACAGAGCCAAAGTTGTTTGTTCTAATGATAACATTTTCAAAAAAGAGAAAGAATTTATTATTAATGTTTTACAAGATAATGACTATCCAGAGACTCTTGTTCGGAACATTTTCAATACACGAAGCAATGCCACACACATACAAAGGAATGACACTCAAAAATATAATACTTTAACTATACCATATATTCCAGGCCTATCTGACAAAATTAGACGAATTGGAAATAGATTCAATGTTAGAACGGTATTCAAAACGATGAATACTTTGCGGTCAGTTCTTACAAAAACTAAACCGTTCAACCAAGAACAACATTCAAGGAATTGTAGATATAGTATTCCCTGTAAATGCGGGAAATATTATATCGGTGAAACATCCAGACCTTTAGCAGTTAGAGTTAAAGAACATAAAAATATGATGAAAACGTATCAGTTCAATAAGTCTAAGCTGGCAGAACATGCTTGGGATGAAAACCATAAAATACAATGGCACCACACAAAGATCTTGTCTAAAGAATCGATGTCAACTAGGCGAAAAATTATGGAAACGGCATATATTTTACTTAAAGAAGAAAAATGTGTGTCGTCTTTCTCAATATTTTTAGACAATAGTTGGCTATCGATTCTTAAAGATGAGATCAAGTAGGTATAGATATCAACAAACGTCAATGTCAAACAACTCAATGGAGGTTGGTCGTTTTTCCTTCCAGTGAAAAAAGCTAAGTTCTTGTTCGTTTTAATTGTTATTCGTTGATAACGAGGGCAGATTGTCCCTCGAAACGTTCGTTCTTAATATTTTCGTTATCTAATATTTTTAATTTGCAGAGTGGCGAAATACCCAAATAAGAATATGAATCACGTATTACTTGTTTAAAAACTTTTATATTACGGCGTTATAGGAAGTTTACTGCAGTGGTTTACATTGTATCTCACTAACAGAACACACATGGTTGTAGTAAACGGTTTATATTCTAATCTTCATTACGTTACGTCTGGTGTGCCTCAGGACTCCCATCTCGGACCAACTTTGTTTCTAATCTTTATTAATGATTTATCATTTATACTGTCATGTGGTCATTTGTTCTTTGCAGATGATTTTAAAATATATCAAGTCATAAAAAGCCAAAACGACACAAATAGATTACAAATGGATCTTGACACATTGTCGACTTGGGGTCTTCTTTATTGCTTGCCACTAAATATAAATAAATGTTGTTATATTAGATTTACAAGAAATTTAAATTGTTTAAAATATGTCTACACGATCGCACAAGAAAGTATCCATGAAGTAAATTTTATGAAAGATCTTGGTGTTACTTTCGATTCTAAATTGACTTTTATCAAACATATTGAGAACATTACAAATAAAGCAAATTCTAAGCTAGGATTTATTTTAAGAATTACATTTTTTTTAGATATTAATACATATAAACTGTTGTATTCTGCTTACGTTAGATCAAATCTTGAATATGCAAGTGTAATCTGGAACCCTTGTTATGCAATTCATTGTAATAGAATCGAAAAAATACAAAGAAAATTTGTAAGAATTACTTGTAAGCGACTGAATATTGACTTACCTAACTATGTCTGTAGATTGGCGACTGTCGGCTTAGTGACTTTGGAAATTCGTAGGAAGTGTAATGATGTTACTGTTCTTTATAAGATTGTAAATAATATGTTCAACTGTCCGGATTTAATTTCATGTATTATTTTTAATGTTCCTCAGTTCAATACCAGACATTTTCAACTGGTCAAACCGGAATTTGCTAGTACCAATGTTATTTTAAACTCACCGTTTTGGAGAATTATGCGATCTTATAATCAGCATACTGGGTGTATCGATATTTTCTGCATGTCTTTTCCAAAATTCAAAAATCTGCTTGTGCAAAATCTTTAAATGTGTTTTGTTTTTTGTTTTCATTGTTTATAGTTTTCTATTCTCATATTATTGGACTACTAGTACCACAATACTGCCGTGCTTGGCTGGAGAGTAGTATTTCCGTTGGTGAATATTGGAGATGCTGCTCTTTGGCTAAGTACGACAGAATAAAAATAATATCTTGTAACTAGTGTCAACCTGTAATTGGGTTTTTACCTGTTGGTTGTATTGTATATAATAAAATTCGCAAACATATATGCAGGAGCAGACGCCAGTACGAATCATGTGCATGTTGTGATAAAAACAAAAGTAAAACTGAAGACAATACATAAAAAACTCGCAAATACGTAACTTATTCGAGAAGCAAAGGCGATTTAAGTATTCGCGCCTAATATGCCAATATTCATCTTGGTGCATAGTGAGGGTCACCTTAGTGGTGGACGAGCTAGCCGCACTTCGTATTTTTGTCATTCTATTCAGTTGTACACTAAAGCGTTAAAATGACCACTACGACTGAAAATATCGCCAAAAACACATACAAAAAGATATCAAGATATAAATTTAAAAAGTGAAAGCAAGCTGTATAACAGAGTAATGTGTTGATTTGAATAGGCTCAAAAATAAATTAAATTTCATGAGAAAATACGAAAAGCAGCGAATAGTAAACATAAACAACCAACAACCATAAAAAGCAAAAATTGTGTAATTCTAGTAAACTTGAAAAGTAGATTCCATAGATGTGAGCATATTATGTGCTTCAGATATTTAATGATCAAAATGAAAAACCCAATATGAGAGACACTCGACGGCCTCGAAATCCAAACCAGTGAAATGAAATATGAGATATAAAAAATCAAAGGATGTAAACATTTAAAAACCTATAGATGAAGGTGGAATGCAGACAGTAGTTAAAAATAATTTAACGAATTATATGGGGCAGTTATAATGATGGCAGGAAGCTTTTTTCCTGCACCTAACACAACGAAAGCTTATAATTACAGCGAATATGAGTCGCCATACTGTCACGGTCAGAGTGCATCTTTATAACTGTGAAGGTCTTTGAGCACAGTTTAGTCAATTCCGGGATACAGTGCATAATTTGAACTTCGCGTGCGCCCCTCCTCGTTGTGTTGTGCCTTTATCGGCGCGTTGAAGCGATAATGACCGACTCGTCTCGTTCCGCGTTCTTTTTCCTTTTGTGCAATGGTTGCAAGCAGTTAAGGTTCCTTTGGATTGATCAGAATTTCTGCAGGCATGTTCGTGTCGTTTGATGGAATCAGCCCTCGCTGATGTGGTGGTTTATGCGGCTATGACAGTTTCTTAAGAGAGTTTTATCTCACGCCAATTTTTGGAGGATTTACTGGTTGTGGGCTATTTTGGATCCATTTGCACGTGGCCCAAAAGGGGTCGAAGGAGGTAAGTCGATTGAAGCTTCTATCGTACCGCGTTTGGATACGTTCCTTATTCTATTTTGGGCACTTCTTTATAGTCGCAGGTTCGGAGCTCCAATGAACCCCTTGCTGTTAACGGGAGGGTTTGCTATCCCGTAGGAGGCCAATGACATTGACCCAATTGCTGCACATTTTTAAATCCAGCCTTATGTATGCTATTGGGCCTAGCCTCCGATGTTCGATGCTGGCTCTATGTAAACCATTTAAGTGAAGCTGGGGGCTCAACGAAAGGAATCTATGCCGCATGTTTTATTTTCCATTTTTAATACGAATTGGATACTGTAAATAATGATCCGATGCGTCAAGTACCTCATCTTCTTTGCTGCAGTACTTTCCTGGATTCTTTCAGAATCCCTTGGGTACCCCGCAGGGCCTACTAGAACCAGTAAACTAGAGCACTTAATGATTTTCATTCTCGGAGCCTAAATTAGTCTCCCTTACATTCTTAAATTGTTGTTAGTTGTATTTAATATAGTTTATATTTGTACTTTTTAAACTGTTGTGTATGGTAACTTACTGACAAATCGAGTGTATGTGTTTTAAGGTGCACCTTACTTTTGTATATATTTTACTGATTACCCTATTTTTGGCCTATATTTAGACAATAATTACCTGCACCGTGTATACCTGTATGCTACTGTTGATTTGATTATTATACTGGAATACTAGTACTACGTCTTGGTCATTGTTACTGCTACTTAGATTTTTGAGCTTTCTTTCAGGATATTGTGCTACTTGGAGTTTGCAAATTCTCGGTGATACCTGGATACACTTGTCGTAATTAAAAGATTTGTTGGCTCGTAGCTTTTTGATTTTTAATTAACCTTTGTACTTGAAGAACTGCATGTCATCTCCCTGAAGTAGCTTGGCCGGCAATTGTATCCATGTAGTCATTACATTTTTGAGAGATTTAACCAACCAGTTAGAGCATGTATTAAGACCTCTTTCTATTTCCTAAATTGTAAAGCTTTTTCGCTGCACAAACATTTGCAATAAACAAGAAGGCAATTGCAACTGTGAAAATATTTCTTTACAGAGAAGCCCTATATTAGGAAGCACCGTTGGACTAAATGCATTAACGTCGAGGGAGATTACATTTATAGATGTAACCTAGTTTTCACATATATTTTGTTTAAATCGGGACCGTTCCACGCTATAACATTCCAAAATGGGTAAACAATAAAACCAAAAGTGCATCCAGCCAAATAGCTACAGTGGAACACAGGCGCATTGCATCTCTAAAAATGTGGGTGTTTCTGTCTAAATCAATTCAAGAAGAACGTCAGAAGTAGATAATTGCGATTTCTCAGGCACCACTAGATTATAAATTCTCGTTGCAATAAAGAATTGGGATTCCCTAATCCAAAAAGGAACAACCTCAACAAATGTGGTCTTTAAAGTTGGTCCAGCTGTAGATTTACCTTAACGCTTAATTCGCTCAAACGATCATCTACATTCAGTGGTACAGAGTGTAGGCAAACACATTGTATCGTTAATAACGTATATTGACTACTTAAGACTACGGGGCAAAATATCTGACCGCAACTGGCGGTGATCGCTATAAAATCTACCTAAGACAAAATTCACTCACGGTTACAATCTATACTTGATTGGACCTATTACGCTGGTCACAATTCAACTTGCCTATTAACAATATTCATTGCCCTCCCTGATGGGAGTATGGGGGATCACACACATATACTGATAATATCCAATGTACCTTCTAACTGTAGATGTACTGTGTAGAAACTATCTAGAAAATAGCAGAAATATCTAACTCAATGTGCCAATAATGTCGACTCGAAGGCAAAGCGAGCCTGTAGCTTGAATTAGCGAGGTTTAGAATGCCACAACTAGCTGAAATCACGTATGATTGAATGGAAGGGCTTTCTTCAGACGGGCACGATTAACTTTTGAAGCTGTTGGCCGGAGAACAGAGATGCGAGAATTTGACCTGGCATGGCGCACGCAGCGTGTACAAAAAGTATGACTACAGCTGGTTAAGATCAATTATTGACGAAAACACCAATTCACTTCACTGGATTTGCAACGGGTATAATACTTAAAGTAGGAGCACCTGAGCTGATACGTCCAACATTGTTGTCTTCCGCTGCTTCTCTTATCAATGGAAAACCTTCTACGGTATTTAATTACAGTCCTAAAAACAACGAAGATGACGACCACAGCGAGAGCCGTGCGAGGCGCGACCGCTCTGCCAAGCAGCAAGTCGCCTCTAAGTCTTATGCGGGACTTAAGAAAAGAAGCGACGGTGTCGCGCATTTGCAAACCGCAACCGCAATCAGAACTAAAATACCTCTTTTTCCAGCGACCAGCGGCGCCAAACTTCCGCGGTACTTATTAAAATTACTTAATAATGCCTTTTTTAAACATTCTTTATCTACGACAGTGTGTAAAATTGCCTTTTAGTTGGCAGTTTTAAGTTTGTAAAACGACTGTTTAGTAACATGTTTTATTAGTTTACGTCTTCAGTAGTAACGTGTTTAAAAGATTTCATTAGGCACGTTGTCAGTAGCAACGTGTTTTAATAGTATATTATGTATCAAGTTTTATAAACGTCATTTTAGTCACGAGTTTTATTAATCACGAGCGAAGCGCAGCGGAGCGAGTGTTTAACAAAATGAGTGACTAATAAGTTTATAAAACGAGTTGCATACTATACTTTTTCTACGACCGCAAATTTAGAGAATATAACATCATATTATTTCATTAAAATTTTGACATTTATTATATTAGGTTAAATTATGCTTGACAAACGTCAAAGTGACGGTTGAAAACTAACTTGATTTTAGTTTTGGCTGTGGCTAATAAAGCAAATACTATTTTAACCTAACTTCACCCCATGACTAAAACATCGTTGCCAACTTCAGCTCATGACTAAGAGGCTCTTTAGTCATAGGTTATGAAGGTATGATTAAAATGTCACTTAGCGACCTGTATGTTAGTATGTTAAATGGCATTTTAGTTACAGGAGTAGAAAAAATTTTTAAAACACGCAAAATTATGACCGGTTGCTGATAATCCTAATTTACATTTTATTTTTTTTATATTTACCGTCTTTTCTAGATCCTATCGTAGATAAAATATTGTACGATACACATGCGTAAAGCATCTTTAGTCACTCGCGGGGCTTAAAACACTCGCTCACTCGCGTTTTAACGCTACCCCACTCTTGCCTAAAGATTAGCTTTACGCACTTGTATCGTAAATTACTATTGTAATCACCAAAGCTGCAAAGTTGAGCTTTAAGGTGACAAGTCTGTCTATTGAGACACTGTTTTTTCTAAATTTATATTGTGGGAGATTTCTTAGTAAACTTTTTGATACTTTTGCGATACCCTTGTCAAGTACATTCATTAGTTGCAGGATCTCCTGAGTTACCTAGTTCCGTCCTAGTACCGTTACACTGAATACCTAAAATCTAGTTTTGTTTAGTTCTGACTTTTTGATCTGTGATCTTCTCGATATCGTATTCCTTCACTATTTTCTTGAGGATCTGCTTGAGGCAAATCGTTAGATCTGGATATGTTTTCACTAGTATGATACTGTTCCCAAACCTCTTGTTGCCCAATATGAAAGTAATTTGGCCAAAGTATTATGTGGTCATATACTAAAACAACTGAAGCTAATCTTAGAATCCATATTAAGTGATCTAGGGAAATAGATGTTTAAGACTTATTTCTGTTCATCAGAATTTAGTAATTCTAAGTAAAAATTTTTATTTTAAGATACTTGGCATCATGATGACTGCTTCTTGCGAATACGTCATCAAAGAGGCACGGCAGACCGCCGTTGTAGGATATAAGTTGCTCATGAAGCTACCAGTGCGCCACCTAACGTCAGAAGAGACACAGCTGCGAAAAGAAGTAGGGTTATTAATTCAAATGGTGGAGTACCGAAACCCACATTTTTCTGCTGCCGGATGTTTTACATTAGATTTTCAATCTTTCCTGTCTACACTTAATTCGATTACTGCTTTTGTTTTTCTTGTTATTACTATGATTGACTAGCTTTTGATGCATTCAATATCACTATTTGGTATATAGCTTTGTGCGTATGAGTGTAAATCGGTATATTTTTAATGTTTTAGACTGCTTACGACTGCTAATGACAGGTCAAAGTTAAGACTATACCGACGAAAAAACTGTTCACATAGGAAGCCGCTAGCGTATTAAGTTTTTAATTAAAGATAACAAATGTTTATAATAATTCGTACAGCTTAAGATACTGTCACTTCTAAATGCTACCAACTTTACAAAAACAACTAAATCTATAACTAATAGGATCAAAGTATACATGTTTCTTGTTTCTCTTGTCTTCTGGCAATTGTACATTTTTATGTATAAGAAGATAGTAAAGTTCGAACTAAATATTCACTTAATTAAGTCCTTAAGTAAGTGTATTATTCGATGTAATTTTTGTAGTTACGACGTATTTAACTCTACTTAGGTATTTAGCATAGTTCTAAGCAGGTGTTGTATCGGAAATTGCCATTACATATAAAGTAAATTAAAAGCAAGCTTTATTTGATAACTTTTATTTTTTTAGTCTACGAGAAACAAATTTTGCTGGAGGTAGACTACCAGTATTTAGATAAAACTGGTTGTAAACGACCTAAGAAACAAATAATCTGATATCTACATAAAAAATCCGATTTTATCTGTTACGCGTGGTTATCTTCGACTTTGAGTATACGTAAATAACAATTAACTAACCATCAACGGGATGCTGGCGACACTTAAACTACAGTACCTTAGCTAAGTGAAAACAGGGGCGCCCAGGACGAGACTCTTCCGGCCGCTCGAGTTTGTATTGCGACCTCGACTGCAAGCGACGGGACCGCTCGTCCAACGAGGCTTCAATAATTAACTAACCTAAAGCTTTAACAATTTTATTGTCAGAGATAGTGTAATAGGTACTCCGTTTAATTTCGAAAAATTTTTAATTAATATTATGAGATTTAATCCCGAAGCTGGAAATACGAGTCCGTAGGACTAGTTGGGTTTTATGGCATCGGGATTATAACGAAATAATACTTATTAACGCAACATAGAGAAGGAACAACCGAACTGCACAGGAAAGTGGCATGTCCGACAATTTTGTCTGTCAGAGACAAGATAACACAAACAGAAAGGAGATTGGTAAGCAGGAAGGTACGATATTTGAGAAATATTTATGGTAAAAGAAAGAGAAGTCAAATAAGAAATAAAGCAAGCATAATTTTGGTCAAAATATAACCAATAAACACAAAATACAAGAAGGTCAACTGAGGTGGCATTGTCATGTAAATAGAATGGAAAATAACAAAATATTCAAAAACATGAACGAAATGAAGGAGATGAGAAATATTAAACGAGGACCCAAAAAGGCACGCAAAAAGCAACAAAATGAGAAGGACACAGTAAAACATAATAAAGAATTCTCAAAATCCAGTGCATAGAGTTATAGAAAATAACACCACTGCCAGGATTTTCTTTACAGTGAAAGATAGGGTGAAGGATTTACTAAGCAGGGAAATAAAATGCTGCTATCGAAATGCCTAGCTGTAAGTAAACGAATGCACAAGCCTTGGTAAAGACCATGAATATGCCTTAAGGTGTCTACTTATTTTTCCAATATTTATAATGCGGTTGAAATGATATAAATAGTTATGGCAGTATTTTACATATTCCACTGCCCCTTACAAGTAGATGACACACTTTGCAATGACGTGACACCTTAAGGCTTCTTAGGACAGATTTGGCGAACTGTGAGAATCAGAGCACAAAATTGATAAACTATTGTTCATGATTACAAGAATAGGAATTAATTTAGAAAATTTCTCTTTGCTTTAGTATGTTGGTAATTACAATATAATTGGTACTTCCAGATGATTTTTTTTTCTATATTTATTAGATAACCGTATATTTATATTAATTATTTTTTAATGTTTTGTTGATATAACAAAATTACGCCAACAAATTGAAAATTTTGTCTCGAAGTAAAAATGTTAATGCAATTTAGAATAACTTGTCGAGAGCGATTTTTATTAAATAATTATTTACAATTAGCATCGTGAGAAAACTATACAAAATCGTCTATTCAGTATTTCACATTGAGGAGGTTTCGAGGATATATTCGAAATTCAGGCAACCCAAATGACAATCACTAACTTGACTACCTGAGGATTATAAGTGATTGACAGGTCATTAACATTACCTGATATACAACTGACCGGGATTAGTTTATGCAAAAATAAGTTGAGTAACAGTTCGGTATAATTACAATGACAAAATGAAATCTTCAGTAATAGTGTATCGAAAACTTTTATTTAATTTTTAAACAACATTGTAATACATTTGTTGACCAGAAACTTATTATTTTATTAGTAGAAGTCGGCTACCTGTATAGAAATTAGAAATTTTCGGAAATTGTCAGCTAAGACAGAATTAATCTTTTTTTGTTTTTGTGAATGGCTTATGTTTTCAAAATTGCAACAAAGGGTGTTGACTTAGTGAAATTACCAATAAAAAGCAATAAATTAGTTATTTTTAAATAATTACTCAGCTTCCATTTCTAAATTCATTAAAACAATAATTAAATTATAGATTTACATGTAGTTTGTTCTAACTGTTTAGAGCTTATCCTAGAAGAGTTGCATCTACAAGATATTCAATGATGATCAAAATCCAATTAATCAAAACAAGTGCAAGGATATAATAGTCTTCTCAATCGTGGTTCATATATTATTTTTTACCCTACTATACGAGGTACACTGCTAAAGTTTGCGGAATCGAGTACTCCTTGCATTGCCAGCGTCCTGCAATTGTCACATTCGTAAAATTTGACGTTATTAATCTATAATTCAGTTGACAGTTCGATTTCAAACCGAGCAGTTTCGTTTCAACAGAATTTAACAGAATACTAATTGTGTGAAAAATGGAAATTTCGAATCGTGATCTTCGAGTGATGATCTTTTATGAATTTCGATACGGTTTAACACCGCAGTAATGTGTGGAAAAACTTAGTTCGTTATTTGGGGATGAAACACCATCCAAAACTACGGTTTACAAATGGTTCGCAGAATTCAAGCGTGGAAGACCAACGTTTGATGACTATCTTCGCGAAGGTCGTCCATCCACCTCTGTTGTCGCGAAAAATATCGATGCTGTGCGTGAAATTATTTTATCAGATCGGCATGTGACATATAGTGAGATAGAGACATCCTTAGGCATTGCGGCGAAACAAATACATAAGATTTTGCACGATCATTTGCATGTCCGGAAGCTTTGTAGTCGTTGGATCCCTCACAATTTGAAAGAAGAACAAAAACAGGCACGCGTCAAGTGGTGCAAAGAAATACTAAAAAAAATTCGAAGGTGTCGTTCAAATTCTGTATATAACATCGTAACAGGTGACGAATCTTGGATATATTCATATGAGCCTGAAACTAAACAGCAATTGACTGTATGGGTGTTTCAAAATGAACCTAAACTAACAAAGGTGGTGCGTTCATGAAGCGTTTCAAAAAGAATGGTTGCTTGTTTCTTCGGGAAAACTGGTCATGTTGCAACTGTTGCATTAGAGGATCGCAGGACAGTTAATGCTGACTGGTATACTTCAATTTGTTTGCCGGAAGTTATCGCTGAAATCAGAAGAAACAACGTAAACCGGCGAATCATTGTTCATCATGACAATGCAAGCGCGCACACAGCACTACGAACTGTCGAGTTTTTGACCAGTAACAACATCCAATTAATAACTCATTGCCCATATTCGCCTGATTTAGCGCCCAATGACTTCTTCTTATTCGGATACATCAAAAACTTTTTTAATACCTTAGGTGCAGAAAATCTATTTCTCGGATTAAAAACAACATAAATAATGGTACGTTCTAAATGTAGTAGTGATAAAACGAATTTATTGGTTTTATAATTATTAATATCAAAACAATACCAGAAGACCAAGTTAAAAAAGTAATGTATACATTGCCTAAATTACATTATATTAAAAATCATACTCGTAATTAAAGCATCATAATGAATAATAATAATAATATAACAAATAACATATACATATACCTCTAAACAGTGTTGACAGTTATATATATATATATCAAGTGTACTTTGTTGACAAGATCTTCGTGAGTCAACTTCGCACAATTTTTTTCCATATTTTCTTTCCAAAAATTGCTATCCCTGAAATAAAAAAATTATAATAACCTACTAGGCACATTTTTGAAAATTTTACAAACGATAAATTACAAGTAACTATATGCTATATGTAGATAAAGATTTACTAAGTACATTTTAAGCCTTTAGTATAAATTAAAAACTAACAGAGATTCCGTTCCGAAATATGCAGCAGCCGCTGAACTTGATAATAATACGTATGATTACGTATCATTTTTTAAATTACTGCTTGAAGTAGAAAAAGGTCCCCGCTTTTTTCTGCACTTTTAATTTCAATTAAGGCACAATTGTCAATTAATCCATCGGGGGAACAACCTAAAAATGCATGGATCATTTATCAATTATCAGACCACTCATTTTTACCTGCGTTGGATATTGGTTTTCAAAAATCGGAATCGCTGTATCTTCGCTTTGTAGACCGAAATTTTTAGCATTATTTTCTTTGAATGCGCTATACAATAAATTTTGCACAGTTTTACCAGTCGATGTGGTTCTTCTAAGCTTACATATTCGGCCGAAATTTGAAGCAGTACAAAATGTGTTTTTCGTTGTTACTTAGATTTTTTTAGAATTCTTTGGATAGTTATCGCGAAAAAATCACCTGAGATTCCTTAAGTTTGTTTATTTTTGCTTTAATTTTGTAATAGATGAAAGTAATAATAATTTTCACATGGGCCAGGCTTTACATTTGCCGCAAATAAGACTCAACCGATACAGGATAATGTCACAAGAGAGTAAAAACGTTTCAACCATCAGACCGTTCTGTTCAAGAGAGGCGCGCGCCGCACTCTTTCCAATAAGTCTCAATGGTGCAGACGACAAGTCGATGCAGTTACAATCTGTTACGCAGATGCGGCGGACATCAAATCCCCCGGGCTACATTGTTTTATTTGAAAATGTATTTAATGTACGTATTAGAAGCGTGAAGGTATTTTTACTACTAACTTAACCTAATTTATCAAATTATTTGGTGTCACAATGTCCATGAGGTAAGTTCTGGGTAAAGCCTTTTACAGATTTTTTTCATAAGTTTTAGAATCCATGTTTTCTACTTTATTTTCTACTTCTAATCTGTAGTTTTCATCAACTGTAGCAAAAGTTCGCCTTTTAAAAGATTTCCCTAAAATACATAATTATTTGCGGTTTTTAACTGTACATTTATTACTCATATAATCCATTATAGGTACTTAACGTTTGCTGTTCAATTTTGCAGTATATGTTTTTGACGTGCCGTAAAAAATTGTTTAGTAAAATATCCAGGACCTTCGCTGACTATAGATGTTTCAATTTTACATAAAAAATTGCCTTTAGTATTATAAGATATAGCTGCAGCTTTACATCTACATTCGTAGGAATTCTTTAACGAAAAGTTTATCTTTTTTCCTGTAATTTGATTACTACTATCAATCACTTTTTTTTAATATACCTGATATTATTTACTGGTGTCACTATAAATCATCATAAAAAAACTTCAAGTATACCAATGTGTTTGCAGTTTGTTTTGGATAAATTGATAGAACTTAAACTATAAAAATATAGCTATGTAAGCTTTCATGCTTTGAACGTATTTTGTTAAAAATTATTTATGCGAAAGATATGTATGCTCCATTTTCCACTTTGCGAAATAAATTACAATAGTTGATTCTGGAAACTTTAGGGTCATCGTTATTTTAAAATGCAAGATCGCCGTATACCGTTTACTTGCTTGGTCATAACCAGGTTAAATTCGCATACGTACCTGTACAAACAAAGGCCGAAATTCCGTAGCTGATACTAAATACAGATAAGGATCATTAGTGTAGCAGTCATCTCTCACTTATAATAGTAATTGATGTTTTCAAATTCGTCTACTAATTACCTATATTTTGTTGCAAAACAAGATTATTGTGGTAAACAATACTAACTAACGATAATTTAGTTTGTTCAATAAGGAACTAAAAAAATCCATAATACGTAATTATTTATTAAGAGAAATAATGGAATCGAAAAGCATAAGAATTCTGTCTATAAATAGTTAACTATATTAATCCCCAAATTATTGATTACAACATATCAATTGCACCAAAAGGTTTCAGTTAAAATTATTTAATTTGGTGATTCGAAAACAAATGTAAGGATGTATTGGGCTAACTTGGTTTTAAATAGAAGGTTCCTCACAGGTAGTAGATTAACAGATAAGGTACTTAGCAAAATAATCCGCTTTCGACATTTCCATTGAAGGCAAAGAGGTGTATCTAAAGTTGCCTAAACATTTAAATTCAAGGCGCAAAAGAAAATGTATCTTACCCGCTATGGAAATCTATGAGCTCTCCTAAGCCGCCTTAAACTCAAGTACAAGTACAAGTTACGCAAGAGTTCAATGACAGCTCAACTGTTCAGTTATGAACCTTATAATATGTTTTACATGCTGGTGTTTGTTACGGTATCAAAATGACTTAGCGACACCCACGTGAGGTGAGCATCGCACGACTGGTTAAGTCCGGGAAAAAGATGGCACGCTCGCCCTGAGATTCGTTAAAACAGGCTAAAGGCCTCGGCTGAAGCGCTCAGGGAGTTGAGCGTGGTTCAAACGGTACGTCACTGGGCAAGCGTGGTATGACATATACAGGGTAGGTCAAAATAAAAGGGCGCCACCAAGTCTGTCTTTAAACATAACCGTAAAACCGGACCTGGACGGTTAGACGGGACGAGAAGTACGTAGGGTACTACGTCATGAAGGTACTCGAGAACTGTCGAGCTCGGACTACAAGTTCGAGAAAGAAATACTTGAATTACTATTTCGGGTATTTGCTGCCACCGCGGGGGGGGGGGCGTCGCCAGACCTACCTGCACACTCCAACGTTCAAGTTTCGTAGCACATCAATCTTGACACTAGCTGTTTAACCTGGAAAGAGCATGCAGAGGGCGAACACAATAATAAGTCCCTTATTCAGATATTTGTCTATTGTCGGATGTTACAAAACGGGCAACGGACACGTCGCCTTAATTATTGTAGGCCTTAAATTAGGGCCCCAGCTGGAGTTAGCGCGTTATTTCTAATGCACACAAATACAATAAATGGTCGACATCATACAGCTGGCCTTGGTTGGCCTGTTAAGCGACTGCCGAAAGTTAGTGACTAATTAGGCATAATAGAGACGGCCGAAGCTCATTACTGTACAGCGACTGTATCACTAGGTGAGGCCAAGTGCAGAGCAAATGTTTAATTATAGGTAACTGTGGCGGAAGCCCATGAAGTGGCGGTAACTGTATGCTTAACTGGGTCATACACAAAGCTAAGGTTTACTCAAGAAAGGAAACGGTCGAAACACACAAATTTACAACACTGTAATGTTTAATTTAGAGCAAGCACAAGCAAATATTTAATTACAAATGAGAACGACAAAACTACATAAACTCGCAACAACTTCGCTTAATTTAGGTCACGCACAGAGTAACTGGTTAGTTACGCATGCGAGCGATCGAAGCACAGTAGATAGGCAGTACCAGTTTTGGACCAGGAAGTGACGTCATTTTGGCGGGAAATTCAAATTTGCGCGCTACGTGGCCGAGGCGGTTTTGGGGCGCAGCCCTAGTCGCCATTTTGTGGGGCTCCGCCCCCTTGGGGGCCCCATGTTCGTGGGGCCCCCCCAATGCGCCGAGGTGCGCAAGCGCGGGTTTGCGGTGGAGGGGGGAGGTGTGTGGGGTCGCTCCGGACCGGCGCTGCGCGGGCCCCCTTTCGGGGCTATGCCCCGGGTCCCGGCCCCCGGCGCCGATGGCAATATCGAAATATATTGCGTAAGCCAGCAGCAGCAGATAAGAAAAACCGCAGCAGCAGATAAGGGGGAACTTGGCGCGAAAACAACGAAAACCGCAGATAGTTGATAAGGGGAATTGGCGCGAAAACACACACGTACGCCATCTGTGATCAAGCTCTGAAACTATGTAATACAGGGGTCTGTAGGTGGGGAGTCATATATAGTGATTTTACAGTTAATTGTGTGTATTTGTGCCTGTGTCGGACTGCTGATAAGACTTATCTAAACCGTACTATTTGCGACTGTGTCGGGCTGCTGATAAGACTTATCTAAACCGCAAAATGACGTGTCTGCCTGCGCTCGATATCAATCAGCGTAAATGGGATTTCAGTAATCAGTTGGTGGCTTCGGATGATGCTGATAAGAAGAAGAAAAGAAAATACACCCGTCGTAGTATTCGAAAGTGGCACAAGCGATCTAAAACAGGCGGATTCCTTCCGATTTTAATACCTCTGCTTGCGGGATTATCAACTAGAGGTGCAATACCTCTGTTGGCGAAATTATTAGCTGCCGGTGTTCTGGACCGTGACGCTCTTTGCATTCATTAATAATGTGTCATCGTCCGCCACAAGTTCGTTTAGATTTTGTGATTTTTGGAGAAATCGATCATTTTAAATTGCATGACTTTCAGAGTGCGTGCGATAAAAATTTGGAAATATTTTTTACGATTAACGATGATGATGATGTAGTACCACGTCAGGCAAAACTTAAATATAATTTTATATTCGAAACTACTGTACAGTTACAGGTATACAACTGGACCGGCGGCGGCGGTGGAAAAGTAAAGAGAAAAGAGCTAATAGCCTGTTTAAATTTACATCGTGATCGTAATTGTTCGAGCATTACAAAGATAAATAATATCGATAAAAATCAGATATTAAAAAATAGTCCAGAAGCTGTGAGTTATATCTGATTTAAAAGTAAATGGTATCGTAAAATCTGATTATTGTCTTCGTGGAACGTGAACGACCACCACCAGCAGCAGCCATGAAACTTGTAGTCGATGTGCAGGGGTTCAATACAGCCGATAAAGTCTTCACACCAAAGGAATTGGCTGCCTATAATGGTAGCAGCGTAACCCATTATATTTTTAAGCCGCCCTTTGCATTTACTGCTTTACCGTCAAGTTTGCAAAAACAAGCTCAGTGGTTGATGAGGTATCACCATTGCATCGATTGGAACGAAGGATTTACTCCCGCCTATCAATTTCCAGCCATCTTACGGCGGATACTACGCGATGCTGATGTAATATATGTAAAAGGACGTGAAAAATCGTTGTTTATAAAACAATTTACTGAAAAGTGTGTACTTGAAGTGGAAGAGCATCCTAAATTTAATTTAGTTCAACCGGCTTGCATGTATCATTTAAATCCAGTATGTTATTGCGCTCTTTCTAATGTATATCAGATATATAATAATTATGTAATGAATGTTTAAATACATGTATATGTTATACTACGAGTTTTATTTGTGGAATAACCCCCCAATGAACGAAGGAGGAAGCCGTCAAAGGTAACAACAGCAGAACAGTGTATAAATGAGCATTCTAAGTTTGAAAAAATTAGTAATCGTATTGAAGTGGTAAGGTAATGATGTCGTCGTTGCTATCTGCAATCTGTATCATCATTATAGCATGCGGTGACGTAGTAGTCGTCGTTGCTAACAATAATGGAAATAATTCTGACGTTGATTATAATGTTGTACATTTTCTATATCGCTATGGATATTTGGATGTATCTAATGAACAACAATTGCAATTATTAAATATGAATTCGCCAGAATATAAGTTAGCTCTAACGAAATTTCAAGAATTCTATCGATTTCCAATCAACGGAGGAAATTTAAACAGCGAAATGGAACAACTGGTGGAAGAAAAAAGATGTGGGGTCCCAGATATTAGCACATACGTGCTTCATCCTACGAAATGGACCACAAATATTATTACCTGGAATTTTCATGGCGAGAGCAACGAAGAATTAGTAACATCTAAAGCAGCATTTGAACTATGGAATCGATATACGAATATAACGTTTAAACAAACAGATCAGAATCCTATGATTTTAATATCGTATCAAGCAGCTCGCCATAGGTATCAAGGAAAATCAGAAGTGTGCACTTTCGAACTAGCCGGTGATTCATTGGCACACGCTTATTTTCCCGACGGTAAAAACAGCGTGGTGGAAATTCATATTTTAAAAACCAAAGAGTGGTATGTTGGAACGGGAATTTTACCTAATGGAAAGATAAGTTTATATACTGCTCTGGTTCACGAAATCGGACACGCTTTAGGACTACATCATTCGCCTATTAAATCCTCCGTCATGTATCCCTATTATTCGAGGGGAAGCGAGGAGAAATTCAACGTATCAACTATTAAACTAGATTATGACGATAAATCAGGTATTCAAGCGTTATACGGAGGAAACATTATAAAACGTAAACATAAAGAAAAAACTACTACATCTCCTTCTACTACAAACAAAGCAGCGACGGCGGCGGCGGCGGTAGAAGCAGTAACGGCGAGAAAAGCAGAAAAAACAGCAGACTTGTGTTCGTTAGCTAAATTTCTCAATACATTCCTAATTGTAAATGAAAAGTTGTATATATTTTATAAGAAATACGTATGGATCATTCCCTTAGAAAGTCGAAAATATAACGATCCCGAATTAATTACCGATTGGTTAACGTTTTTACCGAGAAATTTTACAGAAATCACAGCTATATATCAACGTCCAAATGGAGAGATAATCTTTTTTATTGAATCAAGTATTTATATTACATCGTATCCGGGATTTAAACTTTTAAAGCCTGCTTTTCCCAATACGGCTTTAGGATTAAGACGTTCGTTAAAAATTAACGGCGCTGTTAATACGAACGCAGGTCAGACCTATATATTTTTCGATGGCCACTACAACCTTCTATTAAACGAATGCACGTTTCAATATATCAGATATGGTTTGAATAGTATAGTGTTTCCGGGAATACCGAATTCGTTTAAATCCGTCTTTAGATATATAGATGGGCACATTTATTTCTTTAACAAAAAAGGCTATTATAAATACAACGAATTCACAAATATCATAACAGAAGGTGGCAAAAAGAACTTAGACATATTCGGAATAAATTGTCCACGAGAGAGCATTCTACAACAAATACAGAAATTATTAAGCAATTTAATGTCTTTACGAATGGACGACGACGACGACGACGATGACTACTACAACGACTACGATGATTAGTATTGTGCTCTTCAAGTCTACATGAGAAATATTTTAGTTGAATTCGTTCAATTTAACATTGTTTCTTATGGAAAAGTAGCACAAATCACGTAGAAAACAGGGGCCCCCGGAAGTAATAGTTCCGTTGTCGGTACGTGCAAACAATTATAAAGATTATTATAAAACTGAAAAAGTTTCAGTTACAATGTTTTCCCCCTCCGCCTCCTCCTCATCCCCCTACTTGGGTGGTTGTGATTGTATTCGGTGCAGCGATATTCAATCGTTTTTGAAGCGCGCGAAATCAAGACAATCGCCAATATTTGTTGATGATGATGATGATGAGCCTATAGCTAAAAGAACAAGAGGTGACGACGAGTGTAATTCGTTTTACCCCGCCAAAATCAGTTTACCTGCACCACCTGATTATCTGTTGTTTAATAAATTGTTTAATAAATGGGAAGATACCATGGATACTAATGAACAAGAACAACCGGCGGAGGATCTTAGAAAAAAGCGTTCAAACGATGAAGATGACGATGATGTCGAGACTAAAAGAATAAAAACACACCACCACCACCACCCTAATTCGTTCTTCGAAAACAGTGTAGTAGTACCACCTGATTATGGATGGGAAGATGCGATTGAATTTCCATTGGTGAGAGATGGGGAGACGAACAACAAAGTTATTAAATTTGATCACGTGATAGGAAATGCGCAGTACTTTCTCACAACAAATAGTTGGGAACATAAGAAAGTTGTTACCGTTGGCTTTAATACACAATGTAACAGTGAAGGTTTAAGTTTGGAACCAGTAGTACAAGTCTTATGCATCAGATGCATGGATATAGCTGAAACTGATAAAGCTATATGTTTAAATCAGTTTCAATGGCAACAATTGCTACAATTACAACCAGAAATAACGGCATACCTATTGGAATACAATTATAAGCCGGAATTTTTAACAGACAAGTGCAGTGTCATTAAAGAACTGATACAGGGTAGTGCACATCAGTGTCGATTAATGCTATCAGAATTTAAAAGATTGATTGAATTACAAGATGTGATTAATTATCGTCTTAAACAAGCAGATGTCTATGAGGTAAACAAATTTATTAATATCCTAATACAACAAACTGCGCACTACGGTCAACAATATA
The DNA here is from genome assembly GCA_940337035.1 of Agriotes lineatus. Taxonomy (NCBI): domain Eukaryota; kingdom Metazoa; phylum Arthropoda; class Insecta; order Coleoptera; family Elateridae; genus Agriotes; species Agriotes lineatus. Next base: position 118,365 of record CALNHX010002824.1, read on the forward strand.
CCGATGATGGAATTCTACAAGATGCTAGAATGCTGTTAAATACAGAACTAAGTTACAAGTCCTATGAAATACTCTGTGCTCTGGAAATATTGAATTTACATCGAAATCGTTTTCTTATTGCAGTCAAAAGATTACGTAAGCTATGGTGTAATCAAGCAAATGCTGCTGTCGCTGCTTTATCAGAAATTACAACAACATCTTAATAATCTTAGTGATTTACGTTCAATGCTGACAGTGTACTCTATAAAAAGGGAAACATTTGAAAAATTTCGTCTATTATCACTTGGGAATTCATGATGATGATGAATCTCACATCGATAATCCTGCTTAGTTTGCTTACACCTGAAAAGGAATTAATTGTAAGTAAACCGGTCGCTGCAACGAGAGCGTACATTTATCCAGAATTCGGAGACCACCACCGACCTCAAACCAATGAAACTTTAGCATGGCCCGCTAAATGGCTTCTTATGACAATGGACTATTTTTCGAATGGTCATGAATATTATGTATATCGTATAAATTTAAGTAGATTTAAGAATAACAACAACGAAACATTTCTATTTTATAAAATTAGATTTAAGATTAACCATAATGTAACAGAGGAAACTGATTGGAGAATAGAAATATGGAATTTAAATAATTCTAGTATAGATGGTGTTAGTTTTGAGTGGATAGCGCCACCTAGTGACGACAGTTGTCAATTAGTAATCATTGTTCTTGCCTATGTATTATCGGCTGTATTATTCACAACATGTATACTAAGTTTTATTTTGTTGTACAAAATGCGGCAATAAATGTATAAAATATCGGTTGTTGTTTTATTTCTCTTTCTATCTTCGAAAAAAAGGTATAAATAGAAGTGCTATATGACGCATGCTCCTAAATGACGTTAGCACGAGGACGTTGTAAGAAGGTAAAAAAAACTTGTCTTCGTCGAAGAAAAGCTAAAGCTGGTAGTGGTATAGTTAACAGTCTAATCAATAATTTACCTTTTGAGCTTCATTTACCTGGGAATTATCAGTATTGTGGGCCCGGAACGCGCTTAAAAGAACGTCTTACACGAGGTGATCCCGGTATAAATGCGTTAGATCGTTTATGTAAACAGCACGATATTCAATATTCTCTTAATCGAGATAATTTGGAAGCTAGACATATAGCAGATAAAGCATTAGAAGAAGGAGCCTGGCAAATATTCAATTCAAACAACGCTAGTTACGGGGAGAAGGCCGCTGCTTGGCTCGTTACAACGATAATGAAAACTAAACAGAAATTTGGAATGGGTATGATAAAGAAGAAGAAAAGAAAGTCTCGCATTTTAAAATTACCTAAAAATGGAATGGGAAGAGGACTTATACCGTTTGATATTAATCAGTTGGCGGCTTCGGCTGATGTTGTTAAGAAAAGAAAATGCCGTCGGCGTCGTCGACCTAAAACAGGCGGATTTCTTCCGTTTTTAATACCTCTGTTTGCGGGACTATCAGCTGCCGGTGCTCTGGCCGGTGGCGCATCTGGCATAGCGAAAGCTATAAATGATTCCAAAGCAGCTAAAAAACAAATGGAAGAAGCGAACCGACATAATAGTACCATGGAAGCTATCGCCTTAGGGAAAAAATTAGGTGGCGGCGGAAGAAAAACGAAAAAAAAGAGGAGAGCCAAGTGTCCTACTAAAAAAAAGGCCGCCGCCGGAGGAGCTCTATATTTAAAACCGTATCCAAAAAACTAATTAGATTGCCTCAAAGAGCGTTATCGGATTCAGATTTAATAAAATATGCAAAAAATGTACCATATTTTCGAGGTGTATACATGCGTGACGACCTACCTAAAACACCTTGGCATAACGAGAGCGGTATTGTAAATTTGGATAGTGCAAAGGGGATGGGAACACACTGGGTAGCATATAAAAAGCGCGGATCTATAGTAAAATATTTCGATAGTTTTGGTGATTTACAGCCACCCGTGGAAATTATTCGATATTTTAAAGGTTGTAGAATCTTTTACAACTACGAACGAAAACAAAAATTTGATACCGTTATTTGCGGACATCTATGTCTGGATTTTCTATATAAATAGCGTAACTTAAGCTCATCTGAACATTAGTTATGTCTCTGTTACTCTTACTAGAAGGAGCAGGTAATATACTAGAGGCATCTTATCGCGAACCGATACGATTAGATCCGAAGAAAAGTTATCTGGTTGCTCTGAGAGGATTTTACGGATGTAATTCTATTAAAAATATTCACGAGGGAAACGACAAATTTTATTACAAAGACGATAAAGGTACAACTCAAACTATACATATACAACACGGTTCATACGAAATAGATCACCTTAACGAATATTTAGAGAATCACATTAGTCCTAAAGGTAGTTTTCGATTGTGGGCAAACAATTCTACGCTACAAGTAGAATTTAAAAGCGTTTACGAGGTGGATTTTTCACAACCAGATTCTATTGGGCGTATGCTAGGTTTTAAACCTTTACAATATCAAGCGGATAAAAAGCACGCTTCCGAATTAGACATTCAAATCGTTAAGCATACAAACGTATACGTGGAATGTAACATTATTAAAGGAGCGTATCGTAATAATTTACCTGCTCATATTTTATACGGCTTTAGTATAGGTGTAGAACCTGGCTATCGTATGGATGTTGTACCGTTTAGTCCTATATATTTAGAAGCGAGTGTCGAAACAATACACAATATAGAGCTGCGTTTCGTCGATCAAAAGGGTGAACTTATCGATTTCGGAAACGAATTGGCGAGTATATTGCTTGAAATCAAAGAAAATGGGGATCGATTTTAATAACCCTAGTAGTAGTAGTAATTACGGTCAAAAAAATGTTCAATCACGGGCGACGACGAAAAAGTATAAAAGAAGGTATGGATCCAGCGTAAAGTTTAATAGGTTTCAAACCAGAGTCAAGCTTACACGTCAAGAACGTGACTTCTTAAGTCATCAATTGGGACTTGAAGTGAAGAAGTGAACCACACAAAATGTCGAATAAACTAAACGTTTTCGGTAAAATTAACTTTGACGAGTCCATCGAAAAAGAAGATTTACATACGTATCTGCCGTATGGCAATGCTACCTTTAATTATACCGACGAAATTAGAATTTTAATACAGAGCCAAGATCTAATAACCGATGTGTGTGAAAGTTTTATCTATGTGGAGGGTAAAATTGCTGTAACTGAGGAGAAAAAGAATTTTAATTTAAGTAACAATTTCGCTTGTTTCCTATTCGATGAGATACGTTATGAGATAGGAGGACAAAAAATTGATGTTTGTAGATTGCCAGGTATCACCAGTGCGATTAAAGGATATGCGTCCTATACGACAAATGAATCTAGTGCATTAGCACCGGCTGGATGGCAACCGGCAACAAACACACCTTTGCAAATACAACACCGCATAGATGAAAAGCAAAAGAGTTTTGCGGTTGCAATTCCTCTAAAACACATTTTTGGCTTTGCCGAAGATTATAAGCAAGCGATAATAAATATGCGTCAAGAGCTGATACTCATACGATCTCGTACCGATTTAGACTGTTTCAGTGGAGATACTAATACAGCAAAGATAACCCTAACGAAAATTCATTGGAAAGTTCCACATATAATACCTAGCGATGCTGCAAAGTTAAGCTTGTATAATCGCATCAATCAAAATGCTACAATTTCTGTTCCCTTTCGACAATGGGAATTGTACGAATTACCTGCACTCAAGCCTTCGCAGACAGATGCTTGGCCTATTAGAACGTCCAATCAATTGGAAAAACCGCGATGGGTACTTGTTACCTTTCAAAAAGGTCAACGAAATAATCATACCGCTAATGCTACTGATTTTATTCACAGCAACCTCACAAATCTTAAACTTCATCTTAATTCCGACACTTATCCATACGAAAATTGGAATCTGGATTTCAACGCAAATAAATATTATATGGCGTATTGTCAATATGTTAATTTTCATAAAGCTTTTTACAATAGAGCAGATACGTCAGTGCTGCTGGAATATGATGATTTCAAAGAGCGACCGATATTCGTAATCGATTGTTCTAAGCAAAAAGAAAAGCTTAAGAATTCCACCGTTGACGTTAAATTAGAAATGGAAGCGCGTAGTGATTTTCCAAACGGAACTGTAGCTTATTGCTTAATTCTACATGATGCGATTATCGAGTACAATCCTCTTACCGGCGAAGTTAGAAGAGTATAAATAATAACACGCTCTACGTTAGCTGCATCATTCGTTAAAATGAAGATAGTCAAGCAACAGTATAAGTTGCCTGTAGAAAACTTTGATTTTTATAATGATTCTGCGCAACAAGAACAGCTATCTCATAAAAATGGTCCATTGTTACCTTCCAGCATCAGATGTGGTATTTGCGGACCTAGCGGGTGCGGCAAGACGAACGTTATGATCAGTTTGCTTCAAGATTTGAATGGATTAAAATTTGAAAATGTATATGTTTATTGTAAGTCTCTATATCAGTCAAAATATCAATTTTTAGAGAAAGTTTTAAAACCGATAAAAGGATTAGGCTATTATACATTTGAGGAAAATGAAAGTATAATTCCACCGGATAAGGCAAAACAAAATACGGTAATAGTTTTTGACGATATAGCATGTAGCGAACAAGACAAGATTAGAGATTACTTTAGTATGGGAAGACATAAGGGTATTGATTGTTTCTATCTCTGTCAGACATATACTCGCATACCTAAACATTTAATACGGGATAATTTTAATTTGTTAATTTTGTTTAAACAGGACGATTTAAATTTAAGACATGTATACAATGATCATGTGGGTACAGATATGGACTTTTCTAAATTTCGCAACATTTGTATAAAGTGTTGGAAAGAGGCATATAGTTTCATTGTTATCAGCAAAGACAATCAGTTACAGAACGGGAGATATCGTAAAAATTTTGAAAACTATATATACGTGGTGTAACATTCGTTCGATTCACTAATCGACAGTATCAGCTGTATGGAACCTGTTTAGACCTGTTCTAACCTGTTGTAGACCCGACACTATCAGCTGTTTAGAGACCTGTTTTAACCTGTTTTCAGACCTGTTTTGGCCTGTTTTCTGACCTGTTTTCAGACCTGTTTTCTGGTCTGTTTTCAGACCTGGTTTCTGACCTGTTATAACCTGTTTTAACCTGTTTTCAGACCTGTTTTGGCCTGTTTTCTGACCTGTTTTCAGACCTGTTTTCTGGTCTGTTTTCAGACCTGGTTTCTGACCTGTTATAACCTGTTTTAACCTGTTTTTAGACCTGTTTTCAGACCTGTTTTCTGGTCTGTTTTCTGATCTGTTTTCTGGTCTGTTTTCAGACCTGTTTTTTACCCGTTTTCTAACCTGTTTTTCAAGCTATCGATTCACTAATCGACAGTATCAGCTGTATGGAACCTGTTTAGACCTGTTCTAACCTGTTGTAGTTCCGACACTATCAGCTGTTTAGAGACCTGTTTTAACCTGTTTTCAGACTTGTTTTAACCTGTTTTCTGACCTGTTTTAACCTGTTTTCTGACCTGTTTTCTGACCTGTTTTCTGACCTGTTTTCTGACCTGTTTTCTGACCTGGTTTCTGACCTGTTTTCTGACCTGGTTTCTGACCTGTTTTCGGACCTGGTTTCTGACCTGTTTCTGACCTGCTACTGCTACAGCAATGAATCCTAAAGATAAACATTTAAAACAAAAACTAGTACAAGTACGTAATACAATCAAACAGAAATATGATGCGCTTAAAAGAGGAAAGTTCTATACCGAAAAGTTTTTACAAACCACGTATAAGCCATTACTTCAGCCGCTTAAGGAGATAGTAGCCGACGATAAAAGCAAAACAAAAAATATTAAGAAAGAAGTAAAACAGCAGCCTAAATTATCTCCACCGTCAACGCCGATAGCGTCTCTAAAATCAATGCTACCAATAAAAAAACCACCGTCTTCAACTCCGATGAGTACTACAGTATTTCCATCATCATCATCATTTACACAGACTTCTCCCACCGCAGAATCGCAGCCAGTTAGCGAAGAAGAGCAAATTGATGATTACTCTACTACTTTGTTAGATAGCTCTGGTGACGATTCGTTTCTAAATCAGTACGATCCACTGCCAAGGGAATACGTAGAAAGGATGATACATGACACGACTCATCTTACCGACACGACTTACGGCGTTAAATACGATCCTGAAGCTGATAATTGGAAAATCGGCGATAGTCCAATAGATATACGCGGTAAAAATCTCGTTATTAAAGGTAATGAGTACGAAGGAACACCTGGATTGTATGAACTGCTGATAATGAACAACCCCGATCTTAATGTAATCACTCAGCAAGATAAAGAAAACTATAAAAATATTATACTAAGTACCAATGCTCATAGACGAGAATATAAAACAACAGGTCAAATTAAAGGAACCCGATTACCCAAATACACAAACATTTTAAAACCACTGTTAGATAAACCACCTGAAGGTAGAGGAGGAGGAATAGGAGGAGGAATCAAATCAGTAAGACATAAAACGAAACCGCTCTTAGGTGGCTTATATAAAGAGGTTCCTACCTTCATCGAACATAAATATTGGAACAACGTACATGAACTGATTGATGAGTTGCAATTAAAGTGGTCTGAAAAATTAATTGGTCATACTGGTCATGATAACGATATAATATCTATAGCTGAAGAATTATACGAAGCCGGTTATATTGAGAATCCTTCGAAAAGCGTAAAATTTTTAAAACTCATGCAACATCATGCCTATGGTAGGTATTGATAAATTTGGACGTCGTTACCATTCTACATCGGGCGGTGGTGGTGTTAAAAGAGGTCCACCCGGAATGGGATTCACTCTAACGTCAGACAATCATTTCAATATAGAGAAACGCAGATTGCTTAATGTTCAGCATCCATTGAACGAAACCGATGCGGCAACCAAAAAATATGTAGATAATATTGCGAACGAAATTAAAAACAAATTAGAAGACAATCTTAAAAGTGTCGATAACAAGTTTGCGGACTTGCTGAGGAGTCAATACGAAACAAAAACAAATTGCTTAACAGTTAATTCTAATACTGCCAGTTTTGACGCACGATATAAGGTTATCAGTAAAGTTGATGCGCCCAAGAACGACTATGACGCTGTAAATAAAAAATACATTGAAAGTAAAATTGACGATATTAATAAAGCTTTAAAATTATTGGAAAATACGGTTCGTAGATATAAAAGCGAAAACATCTCTACTGCAAAACAGTATGTAGATGACGCAACATCTAAAACTTTCAAAGAGCTAAGCGAATTATTAGCTACTAAAATACGCGAAAATTGTATTACTCTGGACGCAGACGGTAATTATTCGGCTGATAAGAAGAAAATAGTTAAATTAGCCGAACCCGCATTATTTGATGATGCTATTACTAGAAAATATCTAGGTTGGTTTATGGAAGGTCAACTGAAACCGATACAAGATAAACTTCAGAAACTAGAAGAGGATATTGATTTAAAGATTCATCAACTGCAAGACTGGACTACTGATTACATACTCAAGAAGAAGTAGAATTGTAATGGAACAAGTAATTCGCGAATTATATAAACCAGTCAGACGAAATTTTCCACGACGTAGAACTATAATAAAGGGCTACGATGATCTTTGGCAGAGCGATTTAGCAGAATTTATTCCCTATTCTAGATTCAATAAGGGATACAAATACATTTTACTAGTTATCGATTGTTTTTCGAAATTTCTATGGTGTCTACCGGTGAAGGCGAAAACTAGCGGTGAAATAGTTCGAGCTATGAAAGATATTTTTAAACAAAGCGGTAGAATACCGCGTAATTTGCAAACTGATTTCGGTAAAGAATTTTACAACAAAGAATTTTCAAAATTAATGAAACAACATAATATCAACCACTACTCGTCGTACAGTGTAAAAAAAGCAGCAATTGCTGAACGCGTTATTAGAACAATCAAAACCAAGCTGTATAAAAAATTTAGTTTACAAGGTAAATATCGATGGATCGATATATTACCTGATATAACGGACGAATACAATAACACTAAACACCGCACAATAAAAATGAAACCCATCGATGTTACCCCCAAGACAAAATTATCTGTATATAGCAACTTAAAAATATTCGGCCCTCATCGCTTAAAAGTTGGCGATGTAGTTCGAATAAGTAAATATAAAAATGTTTTTGCTAAAGGTTATACCGCTAATTGGTCAAATGAGCATTTTAAAATTGTAAAAATTTCGATAACAAACCCTGTTACATATAAACTGGAAGATATGACAGGTCAACCTATACTTGGAGGCTTCTACGAGTACGAACTTCAGAAAACTCTTCAACCCGACGTTTATTTGGTGGAAAAGGTGTTACGACGTCAAGGTAATAAACTCTACGTTAAATGGTTGGGCCTGCATGAACCCTCCTGGATCAAGTCTACCGATATTATAAAGAAAACTCCACTGTCAGGTTGACCGAGCGGTCTAAGGTGTTGGATTTAAGCTCCAATTCCCTAATGGGGAGCGTGGGTTCAAATCCCACACCTGACAACTTTTTTTTCTAATTATTAGTTATAAGTTTTGAATATCTTAAGTGTTTAATGACATGTATTGATAGTTAATCTTAAGTTTAATGATATGTATCGATAGTTAAACAAATAAAATATAGTTTTTTCAAAAATAAATGTTTTTTCTTACCTTTACATGGCATCTCAGCTTACACTTTCACCCACTTTCAGAACTCTTCTGAATATAACATCTCATCTTAATACAACCACGCATACTTTTCTTAACTAATTTGTTGTTAAATAAAACTCGTAGTAGTTTTTATACATGTATTTAAAAGAAAAGACACATATTACATATAATAATAAACAAACATTAAACGCAAAAGCACGCATATTACATGTGTAAATAAAGCAAAAACATCATAAATTTACGAATTTAAAGAATATTGACCCCAAGGAAGGGTATCTTTATGGTTTTTACAAATGTACCTTTTATGGTCACAATTACTAAGAGCTAATTTTGTTTGTCTTATACTGTATACACTATGTGGAGTTGACCTAATTACTTGTTGATCTACTAACACCACGCCCTTATCATCAGCATCGTCGCTACTAAACAAACATTTTAAATAATCCTCAAAGCATAAAGTCTTTTTAACAACTCTAGATACTATCCCTTTTGCTTTCTTTACAGGGTCTTCACCGTCTATAAGGAAACTATACATTTTTGACTTTAGGCCGACAAATTCTGTAATAATTTTACCGTTAGCCTCATCTTTCATTATACCAACGACTTTCTTGTTTACTCTAGGAATGTTATAAATGTTATTTTCAAGATAATCGGAAGTATCGAATTTATCGATGTCCCGCTTCATGATTTCATAGATATCGTTGCCAGTTATCTCGTAGAGAAGACTATCGGTATCTGTATACAGTAATTTACAATCTTGATAGTTGAAATTATGTAACATGTATTCATAATGGAAGTTATACAAACAAGTCTTACTTATATCTAATATACACATGCCTACATATATAGGCTTCTTAAAAAATATTTCTAATTTTTCCAATTCGATGGCTACTAGATTTTCATTAAATATTGATCTGCTATGAAAATTTGGTTTAGATATATAATAATCTGCTCCATATCTACCATCCCATCTGGTAATTAACTTAACAACTTTATGTTTGCGCACATTCTCCATAGTTTTGCCGAACACTGCATTATTCATCAATTTAAATTGGTTTTTTTCGAAAGTGTTTCTTGCATTTGTTCGAAGCTTTGTATTAAATTCAATATATTCTTTCAACCAAGCTGACTGTGAGAATGATAATACGCGCCATACCTTTGTTATTTTTAAGCCTGCAGCTATAACTTGTTTGAGGTTCTTATAATGAATTACATACCGTTCCTTTTTCTTCAACGTTGTCATTAATTTTGGCAGCTTTGACTGTGGTGGAATCGCATGCTCAGAGCACATCGGTAAATCAGCGTGAAGGTCATGTAAATTATTAGGATATTCTATATCCACCTCTAATATATAACCCGTTGGAGATTGATCGCTAACGCTTGTAACATCAAACATTTCAATTTCCTTAGGTGTTAGAAAATGGAAATTACTATGTGGTAAGTATTGACTCATTGCCCACCCGTACAAATTGTTGACGTCATAATAATCGATATATTTTGAGGGCTGTGTCGGATCATAATCTACAGGGTGATACTTATTGTTTGCTTTTGAATGTCTTTTAGAACATTGACTTATACCACCGCGAATTCCTTTTTCAATAAATAGCAACATATCTATGTCAGAAAGGAGTTCGAGTTCTACTTTCGTAAATTTTAACATGGCATCCCATGTATAACCTGGAAGCGTATAAAAATGGGCGGGATCTAGTCCGTAAGTTCTATAAGAACTCGCTCGAAAATTTTCAAACACATCAGCTAACAAAAGAATATCAGTTTTTAAATATAAATTCAAGTAATCGTTTAATGTTGAACAATTAAATGCATTCCAAACTTCAACGGCGTGTGCATAATCTTGATCTGAAATATGAGAATTGTTTAGCTTATTATAAAAATCATTTTTGTTTGGTAAATGTGTTTCCAATAGCACGTCGATGGAAGTTATGTAGTCATAAGGAAATATCCCTTTGCGTCGCAATAAAGACAACTGATATTCGTTTAGTCTTTCGTTTTGGCTCTGTAAAATTTTAAAATCGATTACATCCAAGTACGAAGCTAATTGTTCCAGACTGGAATTTAAAAACCTGAAGGAATCTATAAACCTGAATTTTAATCCATCTGCATCGTCTACTGTTTTCGTAAATGAAATGTACCTTTCTTTGTTCTGAGGTAAAACATAAATTTGACCGGGAAAAGACGCTATGACATCCTTAATTAGAAATGATCCATCGTAACCACTAAGATTATGATACACCACCGGTATAATGCGATCTATTTTATAGTTTAAGTTACAACTTTGATGAGCTGCACCTCTAAATTTAGAAGTTAAATGACAGTGATCTCTAACCTTAACATCGCTTTCCGAAAAAGATTCTTTGCAGATGTGGCAGACGGATGCTTCGTAATACTCACGTTCTTGTGACTCTGATAGCGGTTCCATGGGGAGGATAGTTTTAAAATGACAATTTAAATCCAAAGCAATTTTATGTAATTTCTTACTAAACCACTGCAAACAGTCTAATCCAGTATATGATTCATAATATGACAATGATTGATTATAAGTGCAATGTAAATAAAAAGCTATGCTGCAAGCTTCATGTTTTTGATATTTTACGGTAGGCTTCTTTCTACCATCATTCCCACCACACTCAATATTTATAGAAATTAGACATGACTCTATATCTGAATACAGTATAAATGGGGCCATCTGTTGATATTTGTAATTGGTAAATTTCAATTTTTCTCCAGGGGATGGCAGATTAATTCTACACTTATTTAATTTCCTACAATCTAATTCGTGTAAATTTAATTTTTCCTCTCTATGAAAATAATTGAGACATCTATCGCAAATAAATTTTCTATGACAATCTTTATTTAATTGCATGTTTACTAACCTACTTAAATTTTTTATCCAGCAAAAATGCATATTTTCACCAGCTTCTGAGTTTTCTTCGGACAGCATAAGAAGGTTGACGTGTTTTATCTTCTTTTCTGAAGTTAAATATGCAGGGCATACACTATAACCGAACTGGTTTTTGTTCAACACATATACATTTACCGATATATCGGGATTATTGTTTTCAAACAGCGGAATCTTCGTCAATTTCATGGGAAAATCAATGTTTTTAACGTTTAACACGTTTGCATAATGTGGGTAAGAGGAGACTCGATCGCTGTGAGTGTTGGCCGGATGCAGGGCAGATACTATTGACCATGCAAAACACATTTGATCGTTATTTTTAATGTTTATCACGGCATGCTTTGCTTTAATAGATTTAGGCAGTTCAATGTACGACGATGCATGAAATAGGTTAGAACAGCTGTTTATGTTGACAGCCAGAGATACAATTTCCGATAATGCCCATCCACTTTCTCCTTCTTCAAATTCACTTATTTTGTTAAAAATGTAGTCTTTCACTTTTTCGTTATACCATTTTGTTAAATTTTCTTTGCTGTCAACGTGTTCTTGTAAAATTAAATTATTGGGAGTATTAAAGTATTTAAGGTCCGTTATAGTAATACCCTTGGAGGTTTTTACAAATTCGCCACAAAACACAGTATTAACTTTTATAACACTTTGTAGTTTTTTAATTGCGTTTTTAATGCGAGATGCAACAAGATAATAGGCATCTTCCAGAAAAACTTCAACTTCCTTATGTTTTAGATTTACCACAAGTCCGGTCCTGATTCTGCATTTAAAAGCAGACTCCACCTCTTCCCAATGTATTCGATCACTTGTTTTTGTTCTTCCTGTAGTACTACCCGTGCCAGTTTTCTTTTTCCCAATTTGAACCAGTAAATTACTTAATAATTTCTTGTAGCACTTAGTGTGTCCAATAATTGTTTCCAGTTGACGTTTATGACCGATGTTTAAATTATCCCGTCGAATAGCTTTCACCAATAATCTAATATTACACTTGCAATGCTTCAATAACATTTCCACATTCCTTGGGGACGACGACGATGATGATGACACGCCTTGACAAGAATTTTTAACTATTATATCATATGCATCTTTCACAATTTTTAACATAGCACTAGCAGTCTGTACTTCCTCCATATTGGAGTGCTGCTGCTACACTGCTCAAGATGCTGTTGTTGTAATGCTCTTTATTGTTTATTCTTCCTCGCTAGATTCAAGTATTTCGTGGCACATTAATAGTCTATTTTCCCACGCTAACTCAATATCTGCTATACATTTAACTGGTAATTTTAATAATCCGATATAATTTAATTTTGGTATTGCAGCACTAATAGTTAATACACATAAATCGTATAACGTAGAACTACAATGCATTTTTCTTTTGTCTCGTTTAATGTTATTTTGCTACGAACCGTTTTTAATCTTGCTAATAATTGTTCCAATTGACATTTTCTATTGTTGTTGCTTAATGGGTATAAATGTTTAATTACCTTAAGCTGTTTTATTAATAGCTTTACCAGATTAATTTTATCATTTTTTTCTTGCTGCTGCTGCTGGTTCTGTTGTTGTTGTGGTTGTTGAAGTTGATTTATTTTATCTTCTATAATTTGCGTCTTCTCGTGAACTTGCTCGAACAAATAAACGTAACAGTTTTCGTTGCACCATTCCACTCTTTGAGTCCTTTCAAACATATGAGGTTCGCCACAAAAAAGCCAATGTTCGAGTCCATTACAAGTCTGTTCATAGCGGTCATCCTCACTGCCATCGGATAAAATTAAAGGAAGCATCGTAAACAATATTCAGAAGCGAAGCGAAGCAATATCAAATAGATGATTATGCAATTTCGATAAATTTTAATTGGGAAGCACCTCCTGCTTCGATTCCCGTCATCACAAGTGCCAACTTTTTTTTATTGTTAACATCTTCGATATCTGCGTCCGTGATCAGATCTACCATTCGTTTTGGCAAAAATATGGAATGTTGAGCAGTTTCACAGACTATACCTCTACCAAAGCGTGTCTTGACTGATTTTATTAGAGTAACTGCATATTCTTTATTTATTTCCATGTCGGATACCTTTAAAACGGGTTTGTTTTCCATCAATCCGGCTGCATTTATTTTCTGGATATCCATCTTACAGTTGTTTTTGGTCGCCAACACAAATTCACACACAATACACATTCGTTTCGCGACGACTATCCCGAAAACCGACGACAATCCGAATGGAGCTGAACTGATGTTGCTATTTGCTGATGGTCTTTATATATCAATCAAGTATCTACTATTTGAATCAACATAAATTCACACACACAATACACATTCGTTTCGCGACGACTATCCCGAAAACCGACGACAATCCGAATGGAGCTGAACTGATGTTGCTATTTGCTGACGGTCTTTATATACCAATCAAGTATCTACTATTTGAATCAATAAATTTTCCATTCTGATAATGCCAAACCGGATTTGCGGTTAATTAGCGAAATATTGGTTTTCCTGCAAGATATTCACAAGCGGAAATTCGGTTTCTAACATTTATCGTGGTTTCCTTTTGTGATATTTAAAACAGGATACGCGGTTAATTAGCGAAATATTGGTTTTCCTGTAAGATATGCACAAGCGGAAATTCGGTTTCTAACATTTATCGAGGTTTTCTTTTGCGATAATTAAACTCGGATTTGAGGTTAATTAGGAGAATATTGGTTTTATCTTTTGATTAAAACACACATGACACATTTTTTAATCTAACATAACTTTTGTTTCAAATAGCCACAGTTAGCTTCCGATCAGCGTCGCGTTAACACCATGGAGTACCAACAGCAATGGGATTTTAGTATAACTAAGTTTATACGGGAAAACCCTAAACGTGAACTATTCCTTCACCATCCCTACGAAGGTTATCAAGTGTGCGAAGAGGTTGATAACAACAACCCCTACGTATACGCCTGGCGTATGGGTGATGAAGGAATATTACATGTTATATTGCTGAAGCCGCAGAGGGAATATATGGAGCATTGGAGGAGGCTCCAGCTGGAAATGTTAAATGTAGGAGAATTTCAAAATACAGAAGACCTGACGGAAGCAATACGAATTAAAGTCCAACAGTTGCAAACCAGCTTAACAAATGTTCAATGCATTTTTTGCACAGGTGCATGCACCTGTGCAAAAGAAAATTGAACGTCGTCGGTTTGCAATTGTTGAAAAAAAACAGCCTTTTTCAAGGCTACATAAACGTCAAAGTCTTGTTCTAAAAAATATATAGATGATTATTTTTTTACAGTGCCGATAATACAGTTAACTGTAAAATTACATTATATTCTCTAATGATAGATGTCTCTCTCTCCCCACCTACAGGTCTCTGTTCAGAGCTTGATCACAGATGGCGTCTGGCTTACGCTATTGCCATCGGCGCCGGGGGCCGGGACCCGGGGCATAGCCCCGAAAGGGGTCCCGCGCAGCGCCGGTCCGGAGCGACCCCACACACCTCCCCCCTCCACCGCAAACCCGCGCTTGCGCACCTCGGCGCATTGGGGGGGCCCCACGAACATGGGGCCCCCAAGGGGGCGGAGCCCCACAAAATGGCGACTAGGGCTGCGCCCCAAAACCGCCTCGGCCACGTAGCGCGCAAATTTGAATTTCCCGCCAAAATGACGTCACTTCCTGGTCCAAAACTGGTACTGCCTATCTACTAAGCACATCAACTCACAACAACAACCTCGCTTAATTTAGGCGCGCCCCGAGCCACTGTTTAATTACATCTACAAGAATGGCCCAAGGCACATGGATTAGCAGCGGCTATGTTGCAAGCTTGGCTCAAACACAGAGCAAATGTTAGCTATGAATTACAAACGTCCGCAACGCATAAATTTACAGCAATGGCGGGCACGATATCAGTAACATAAATAGCGATTGATTAGTCACACCAATGGCGACCACAAATGCGGTAGTTTAATTAATTAGCCCCGGTTGTGGGCTACATGAATGACAGTTCAGTCACTCTGCAGGCAACGAATTAGGCACAATAGCGTTAACACACGCGATGATAAGTTCGCGTCGTATGAAAAATGGCTACAAGGTTACACAAAAATTTGCAACGATACCTGTATTTTTGGGCGGTTCCTGAGCGTTGCGTGGGCAGCAAGGGTGTTACGGTATTAAAAGAACTTTACGACACCCACCCAAGGTGAGCATCGCACCACGGAATCAGTCCTGGAAAACTGGCACACTTGCCCTGAGATCTGCTAAAAATAGGCTAAAGGCCACGGCTGGAACGCTCAGGGAGTCGGGCGTGAGTCACACGATACGTTCTGGGCAAGCGTGTTGCGGCATATATATAGGGTATGTCAAAATTATGAGGGCGCCACCAAGCCTGTCTTAACCCGACTAACCGGGCCTGGACGGTTAGACGGGAGCGAAGCATGCAAGATACTTCGTCGATAGGATTACTCAAGAGTTGCAAGGTCAAATAACAATTTCGGGATTGCCTTATGCAAAGATTGTAATTAGGTGCCAATCCGACCGCGACTACGCAGCTGTCTCACCCACCTGTACGCTCAAAGCTCCTTCGTCCCGTCGCACAATAATCATTACACTGAAGGGGGCGCTTATCTGAAACAGAACATGCACAAGTCGAAACAAAACAATAGTTCCCTTAACTAACAAGTCATATATTGAATCACGGGTTACAATGGGGCAGCGGAGTGCGTCGCCCTATATCTATAAATAGATTATATCTAAGAAAACACCAGCTGGCGCGCGCTTTAAACCTAGCGACAGATGTTCAGAATAAACAAGGTAGCACTAAGCGCAAGCTCGTGCAAAGATACAACCTAAAGTTCGGAATGAATGCGCAACATGTGGGCGCGAAGCCTTATACAACGTACAGTAATGAACAAAGTAGCACTTGTAACATAGATAGTCTGTAATTTGGAATGAATGCACAGCATGCGGGCGCGACGCCTTATGCAGCAAACAGTAAGGCAAGCCCTTGTAAAATAGATAGTCTGTAATTTGGAATGAACGCACAAATATGACGACAGTGCCTGTAGGCACAAGAGACGTGACGGGCTCGCTCGCGGCGTCCCAAAACAGCTCGTACGCGGGGCTTAAGGCTCTCCACGGGACAGGTACACTCACGTTCACAGCGGTAATCAGTTCAAAGACACATACCTTAATACGTAGGCGGTTGGGGAGCCTGGTACAGTTGAGTTGCGACAGGCTGCAGTCTTAGGTGGCAGGTACATTCGATATTCGACGGTTATAGTGATGAGTGGGCATCCGCCATACTGGCGACGTGAGACGCGTCAGGACGCGTACAACTGGACGACGAAAAATGGGCCACTTTCGTTCTGCGGGACAGATCCTCGAATGTCGAGATGAAGGGGCACGATCCCTTACTTACGGGAGCAGGAACTGGGCTCAGGATGCACCCACGCTACGCCGAAACAATTTCGGAACTCACACACAACCACCACACGAACGCTCTCTGCAACGGGCTGCGATCAACTGCCCAGAGGGAAGCGCTGCCACATGTCACATCGGTCGCGTCCCCACGTGACTATACCTCGGCAGCCAATTGTGAGGCGATAAGATGAAACAAATTAATGCCGGCGACAATGGTAGCACGCCGCAACGGAGTGTTTTCTAGAAGATTCGGAATTCTTGCGAGCGATAACGCTCGGCTGCCAAAGCGCCATCAGAGGGGCGCGCTCCAACCGACGAGAAATACTGCGTTTGGGGCCAAATATGTGCAAAATCATGATTCTGGAATTAGGCGATGGAGCCAAATAAGTAACTAAAAGGGTTTAGCATACGGGGACGCTGCCCTAAAGCCTAGGTGGCTATTTAAAATACCAAAATGACCTGACAAGGGCTAGGTTTGACAGCGGGGGCGTTACGAAAGCATCTTTGGGGCCTGAATCCACCTTGGAATGGCGTTTAATTGGGATGGGTCTCCCACATGAGACCGAATACAACGATAGAATCGAGGGCTCTCTACACGTCCTGCCAGCGAAATCCCCTAACCAGTGGGAAGGAAGGATCACTCCTTAAACTACGTTGAAGAACGTGGCCATCGGGAGCACCAACACTCAACGCTGCGTGCGTTACCGTCAACGCCTCACGGAACTCCCGCTTGCAAGTAAAGAAAAAATCAAGCTACGCGTAAATAATCAACTTAAATACTGAAGGCTGCAAAATGGCTTAACATGTTATTTAATAAACTGTCGCTTTAAAAATTGGGTACCAAAACCAGAGTTGTGGAAGCAGAGAAAGTAAGACAGTCATCGAATGCGTGATGCTAACCATATCACCCAGTACGCCGTTAACGGTGTGTCAAATTGACTGGATTTTGGAAAGAGATATTTCGGCGACCCTGACTCGCCATGTCTCCGGCCATATTCTCAGGTTGTGGAATGAAATGCCCTGCACTTTACTTTTACTTTTTATTTAAAAGAGCTCAGCTCAGTTCTAGAAACACAACGACAACCTTCGATGGCGGTGACGGGACACGCAGTTGAAGGACAAAAAGAGGCCAAAATATATTCAGAAACAGTTACCATGGAAGAGGTAATGGAGGTAACCACAAAGATTTAGAATAGTAAATCAGCAGGCTATGATAACGTTATACCAGAGATGTTAAAGACAATGCGACAAAATGGAATAGCACTTCTAGGACACTTCTTTAAAGAAGTTTGGGAAACAGAAACTGTGTCAAAAGCTTGTAACATGGGCATAATAGTTCCCATAAGCAAAAAAGGAGATGATAGAGAATGCCATAATCATATAGGTATTACTTTATTAAGTGTAGTCTCAAGGCTTTGATGGAGCATATTGGAAATCACGCACAAAAAGAAAATAGAAACCGACTTACTAGATTTACAAAGTTCTTTCAGGGAAGGATATATCACTTAGGATGATATATTCATCATAAGAGAGGTCACGGATAGGCTATTAGAACAAAATTGGGAAGTGTATAGTATTCCAACCAGAAATTGGAAAGCTATTTAAAATCAGGCCAGCATTGAAAACAGTAAGTCACTTCGTAATTTAATTCATAAAATTACTGTTTGATTGTCATTCAGTGACACTTCGATATTAACCTTCAAATTTGACAGATGCATTGGGAAGTTTGGAAGATATATACGTTTTTTTTAAATTTTCTATGCTACTATACGGTTTTAAAAACTCAACTAGTACATACTTAAATCATGCACAATGTTACAATGCCTTAACAAAACAGTTACATGTAGGTACAATTTGCAGATGAACTGTCATTACTTGAAAGCTGATTGACATTAGAATACTATTTACTGATTGTATGAAACCAACTTAGACATGACTTACACTTTTCATGGTGTACTGGATTTTAAATAGCTTTCCAATTTTTGGTTGGAATACTATACATGAAAGTGGACCTAGAGACAGGAATACAATATGAGAAATACTGGAGAAGAGGAATCCTGGTAAGAAACTAGCAGAAGCCATTAAAAGATTATATAGAGACATTCGAGGTTATGTAGGGATAAATGTAAAAAATTCGAAGAATTTAACACCGAACAAGGTCTAAAACAGGGTAGAAACAGGCAAACAACCAAAAAGTTCTTTATTGTACAAAAAAACGTGCAACGAATACAAAATTCAAAAGCGCTTTTACATACGATCTCGTAAGTTTTGTTGGAGCCCAAAAGAAACTTCACCGTAATGTGGAAATCTGGAATAGAGCACTGGAGTCAAGAAATATGAAAATCAACATTGAAAGAGCCAAGACTATAGAATACAAATATTGGCATAAACAGACACATAGACGAACAAGTTAGCGAATTTAGGTATCCGGAATGCACACTAGATAGCCAAAGAAAACAGAATACAGAGATCGATGAGAGAATTAAAGCTACAGCAAAATTGTACCACACATTGAACAAAGCTTCATAAGTAAAAGGAAAGTAGCGCGACACAAAAAGTAAAACATTCAATACCGTTTTTTGACCCATCCTGCTCTGGAGGTCAGAATCCTGAACTTTAACTGAAAAACTGAGTAGTCGCATGTTATTGTAAAAGGCTTTAGAACTTCTTTTGTGCATAATTCTTGGCCGTGTAAAGGCTCCTTTATATGAACGCAGTCATAGAATGGATGCAGCTTTAGGGTTTAGGTGGTGATCTGCTTTACCGGCAGACTGAGCAGCTGTTTCAATTAATAAAGTATATGATCACAAAGAACGATGAAAGCCACACATGGAGAGAATGGCTAACGATCGACTACCAGCTAAAGAGTGGAAGTCTGACACCCACGAAAGAGATAGAAAGTAGAATCGGAATAGGTTTTAAGGTCTAACCCATCCAAGAAGATGATGAGAACGGTTGGTTTTCAATATGATCTGTAGATGTACGTTTTCCTATAACTGGGCTCAAAATTCACGTGAGGGACTCACGAGCAACTCAAAATCAACCCCTATAGTCTTAGTTGTTTCGGTAAATAATATAGAAATTTCTTAGGAACATTCGGTTGACTATTACCAACCAATTCAAACTACAACCGTGGCTCATAATGGAAAGAGTATTTATAATATTACGTCATGGTTAATGCTGTATTAAAGCTAATGGCAATTCTGAATTATTTTACTGAAAATAATGTAATTGTTATTTATGTACCAAGGGTGTAAAAA
Source organism: Agriotes lineatus (assembly GCA_940337035.1). NCBI lineage: Eukaryota > Metazoa > Arthropoda > Insecta > Coleoptera > Elateridae > Agriotes > Agriotes lineatus. Next base: position 138,657 of record CALNHX010002824.1, read on the forward strand.
GGCATTTACGGCCCGTGGCGTTGCCGTGGGCTCAAACACGACAAGGACCATAAACCCTAGTTACCCACGAAGTGCATAGAACATTTTAGGTGCAGATCGGAATATTCATAATTTAAACCAGATTTATGCTTTGTATAAATGTTGGCAACCTACGATGCCACTAATTGTCACTACATATCAAACCGACAAACAAGACAGTAACCGGACAGTAAAGCGACACAGTACGCCTCCAAAAAAAGTTATAAAGTGACCAAATATTTCGCCCATCGTACATAAATAGTTATTTGTTTCATTAGTACAAAAAATGCATGATTTCGGGACAAGTAAGACAGATCGCCGGACGACGCGCAGCCGAGTCCGGCGAGTCTTACGCGTTACGATTTTTTCTCGAACTAATCATAAATTCGGTAATATGACTTATTATTTAGAATCAAACATTGTAGGTTATATTGTAGAACTGTCATGACGCAAATAAACAATTACTATACGGGGAAATTAAACAACAACGACGGCGATTGCCGAATATTGACGAAGCATTTGTTTTTTATTTGAAATTTACCATGTAAAACCCTATCTTGCGTCCATTTTTGAACTAGTGCAAATATGAATCGAAAAGTGTACAGTTGCCAAGGTAATTGGTGAACATCCCGAAATGACTTTTTATACAAACTTATTCGACAATATGGCGTCTTATTCGTGTGGTTGGAGAAAAAATATTTATCTGTCGTATCTAAAGTACATCTAGCGAATATTCAACTCTAGCGCTTAAAATTCCATTACAATGGATTTAGTTTCAAAGTGACTCAGTTATTAGACTAAATTAGGCGTTACCCCACTTTTCGTTTCAACTATATGGTTTGAAGGTGTGCTATAATGCTATTAAATAATAAATATGTACTGTTCGTGACTGTGCCCTTATTTAATTTAAAAGAAGTAAATTAAAATTTTTGAAATTTCAAAAACATTGCAACTTGCATTAAACATAAATAGAAACTGTCCAAGCGTTCGGTAAGGTAAGTAACAAAAAACCGTGGTGGGTTTATTATGAACTGGTAAAACAAGTTTCAAGTACGACAACCCGGCAATTCTCTATCTGCGTCGAATAAATCAGTCAAACAGAGATAGCATCAAAAATACTCTTAAATATATGTGTTTACTTTACTGCGAACAAACCAGTAATGCAGAAGAGGATGCCAATAGCTTGACATCGCATGGCTTAACTAGCACCGCTAACAACCTGGAGTTGTACCTATATTGCTAGACGTACCCCACACACATGCTCCAGCCGTATTTCACATGAAAGTATCAAAATATTGCAAAATACTTGTAATTATTTATAGAACATTCAATTATTTATGAAATGCCAATAACAAGCATACTAAATAGATATTCATCTACTCAGTAATATCACTTTATGCAATTACTTCAAGTTCAACAATATACAAAAATAGATTAGCAGTTAACTTCTTTGACCTACGACGTTCATTTCATGAAGTAGTTTTGGCCATTAAATTGTATTATTAACTACTACTACCAAAGTGCCATGTAGTCAATACTGGCACTTTTATGTAATAGTTTAAAAGTACCGCAGTAACCATGAAAAAATGCAGATGCAATATAAGAAGTGCAACTGTTTTATCTGGAATTAACAATATTCTAGGATTGCTCGTACCGTATCAATATCCAAATTTTGAACGTCCAATGGGACTGCAATTTAAAACCTACAGTATTACACTCACGAGTATAATAACTGGAATTGCGGTATATTGCTGGATTCTTAAACTGCTCATTGTTTACGAACATGAACGTTCTACGATATTGGTGGCTGACTCGATAGAAACATTTTTATTAATTTTACTAAACTGGACCTGCGTATTATGGACTGTGTTTTTAAAACAACATGTAAAGGATGAACTAGTTGAAAAGGTATGCGAAATCGAGACGGAATTACATTCTTGTACTGGAGTCCAAGAACAATTATCGAAATATATTAAGTGGGAGACACTGTCGATTTGTATTTTCTTTTTTCTGATGAGCTGGGCGGGCAGTATCCTCTTTCTTTTATTATTTGGACTTTACCCGGAAATGTACTACGTATGGAAATATGTACAGCAGTATATCGGAATAATAGGAGTATTGCAACTTTATAATTTCAACGCATACTTAAAAAATTACTTTCAGAGCATTAATTTACTGCTAAGGAAAAAAAAGCTTTGTCAAGCTAGTTTCATTATTTCTGCCAGCAATGTAAATTCAGTACATATTGTTAAAAAACAACTGTGTATACAACACATACGAAAATTGTCAAAGTTGTATGATACATTGTGTGATGTTGCTTCTATAATGAATTCTATTTATGGATACCCAATATTAACGTTACTGACATATATTATTGTAAGGATCGTTGTGTCCATTAATGTTACGATTGTCTATTATGAATCAAAAACTGTTGCTTGCGTAACTGCTGCATGGACTTTCATGACACTGGTGAGTAGCAGTTTTGGATTTGTATTGCTCCCAAACATTTTTATAATTTTTAAGGCATTGGTATTTACGCTTATTACTTCTTGCGATTATGTTGCCAAACAACCTCAGAGAACGGCCACACTATGCTGCAAATTACTACTGGAATTTCCTATACGTAATGTTAATTTCGAAGAATTACAGTTACGCGAAGAAATTTACTTGTTCGTACAGCAAATAATGCACCAACAACCTAGTTTTTCCGCAGCAGGATTTTTTAATTTAAATTTTGGTTCACTATTATCCACCTTCAGTACTATTACATCATATACTGTTATTTTACTCACTACATGTATTCAATTTGATTCATAGTAAAATATAGATACCATTACTTGGTAATTGTTTTATTTCCACCACTAAGACGAATAACACATATACACTTTCGTTATATAGCAAGGTTGGAGGGTGCAGGATTCTACTAAAAAATTGTATTTTTACTGTTACTGCTGTTTTACAAGGGCTCTCCTCTTTCTTTTGAGCCTAATTAGTAGTCCATATTTGTTCGGAAAAAATATCATTGTAAAATTTTATACCCACCTTTTGCAAGATTAATGCAAGCGGCAGCTTAAAAAAATATTTTGGCATTCTTAAAATATACCCATTATTAGTAATCAATTTTCCCAGAAATGATAAAATTTAATAATGAACATTTTCGAGTATATATTACAATTTCAAACGGAGATTAAACCGTTAAGAATGCTTTTATGAATTGAATGAGTTGTTGAATGACAAGTAATAATAATAAAAATAATAATAATAATGTTTATTTAGCATAATATAATCACTAAGGTTTCAATATAATAATTAATTAACAAAAACATGAAAAAAAAGAAGTATATATGGGTATATACATCAATCAATGCATATGCTCAAATGGAAAAGGATCAGTTCAGCCGTTTTTTACCTTTCCCATAACAAATTACATAAATAATGGTAAATAGCAAATAAAAGCGTGCATTATTAAACTTTCTGGAGATCGCACAATTAATTGAGCTCTGAATGCTTTACGAAATTTAAAAACAGTAAGCTGCAAAAATGCAAATATAATAGATATTTATGCATTAAGGGAGATATGAATATGTTTTTTCCCTGAGGTTGACATGTGTTACAGACCGAGGGGCTCTGGCCCGAGGTCTGTAAGTCAACCGAAGGTAAAGAACATGAATATCTCCCGTGGTGGATACAATACTTTATCTACTACCATATTCGTAAAAATAGTATGAAATTTCAAAATGTCATAACGACATTTAAAATTAGAATATGTAAGTAACATCAAGGATTGCCTCATTGTATGGTTGCTAAGACGTTAATTGTAGTTGCTTTGTTACCATGAGTTTGAGGGAGAAATAATTTGACAAGTCCCTTGGGGGTTATGAGTAGCTTTTCATATTTTGTTTCTATGACGAAAATGTACAATATAATGTTGCTAGTAGATAAAAGAATGAATTAACTTAGGAGCTACGTATTCAAAGCAGCCCTCAAATTTCGTTGTCAAATGCTTTGGTATAGAAGAAAGCTCGTTGCTTCTTAAATTAATATTGGTCAATTGTACTTCTGAACGCTTGATTAGAAGGTTATATGGATATGAAGGCTCCTTTGATTTTATAATTTTAAACAGCATTGTGCCAAATAACAACATAAATCTATACTCTATCTTTAGAATATTTAAGCTAATATAGTGTGGAGTAACATGGTCCCTATAAGGAATTAAGAATAAAAACCCCAAGCAACAATTTTGTATTATTTGTAACTTGTTCTGCATATTGTTGGTAAGAAAGTTGTAATACATACTGCTTCCGTAGTCAAGATAACTTAAAATAAGTGAATTGCTTAGATTCCACTTCACATGTTGTGGTAGTACATATTTACATTTCCACAATGCTTTTAGATACCTGTCTGATAGGTAATTACAAAACCATTGTAAAGTTCTTGGACTGATTCCGTAGTACTGTAACTTGGCTAGTAACAATTCTTGGTTAATAACGTCAAAAGCCTTACTGTAATCGAGGAGAAGTAAATAGGTAACTTCGGATTTATCCATGTTGCGAGCAATATCCGTTGTTATTCTTAGCATAGCAGTAGTTGTGCTGAACTTATTCCGGAATCCTGATTGCGCGTTAGGTAACAAGCCGTTTAAGAAGATATGCTGAGTTAAAAAAATATTAACTACTTTTTCAAGTACTTTGGATAAAGTGGGCAGTATGGATGTCTTTTAAGTCTTTTGCTGTAGGTAACTTTGGCAGAGGGTTAATAATTGCTTTCTTCCATAATAGAGGTACAGTTCCACTTTCAAGTGAGAGATTGATAATATTTGAATGTTAGAGTTTTGTTGTAGCGTGATTTTTTTTTCATGATAGTTTTAGCGTCACTAGGATTTTTGAAAATAACTTACACAGGGCGCGCCTTTCCCGAAATTGGTTTTCCAATCCGGTAAACTTGCAACGGCAGAATGTTGACGTTAGGTAACTTTTTTATACTATTAGTAACAATATCTTTATCATGAGTTATACAGCTATTTTTATCAACAGCCTCAGACTCGTTAATATTATAAATAATTATATTGGCTGACCTTTTATTACGCTCATTAATTTCATCTATTAAATTTTTAATTGTAGCCCTTTGGATTTCTGTCACAGACGTTGTTTTTTGTTTTAAAGTCTCAATTTCAGTTGATAGTTTTTCAATCAACGTTTTCAATTCAGAAATTACATGTTTATTAGAAGTGCCATTATCACAATGGAAAGTGGGCCGGTATTTGCTATCACTCGAGACCAGCAGTTGAAAATCGATACGGGTAATACCCGAACAGGCAGAGTGTAATGGAATTCGACACTTATCACAAACACAAATTACCTTTTTTTCAGAAGCAAGGGGCTTGCTGCAGGCACCACAATTTTTTATTCAAGGCATGATGATTTGTACCACTAAATATTAAGGAAAAACGTTATTACTAAGATTTTTGTAACTAATTAATTCCGCGGTTTGACCCAATTAATTTCGCGGTTTGCTCTAATTAATCTTCATATGTACTACTGATTAATCACATATGAAGTTTGATATGTGCTACTGATTAAATTACGCGGTGGCCATTTTTAATTTGCTTCCGGAATTACGAGGCGGCCATTTTCAATTTTCGCGCGAATATTTGAATTTGAAATTTCACAGATTTTTTTCTAAGTTCAATTTTTTTAATTTAAACTTCCCGGGGTGTCGTCCGTCTTTGTTTTCTCGCTTTTATTTAATTTAAAAAAGCTATTTACGTCGGACCCCAGCTGAATTTGAACCAGCGATCACAGTATTACAAGTCTAAGGCGTGGTCAACTGAGCCACCCAGACAGCGTACCTAAATGCGATTAAAACTTTAACAGTTGCGTGCGGGTTCGACGTCGAGCTTCCTTGTTGTAAACAAACTATTTTTTGAGAAATATGTTTTATAAGAATGGAATTGCATAGTCTGTGGTGTTAAACGAGGGGTAGTAATTTAAAAAAAGTGATTTTGCGATTGGATGTGGCATAATTAATTATTTTATAATTTGTGCCTGCTATATGGATGGATTAACGAGATTCTCATTGTCCCTACCTACTATATAGATGGAAATTTCCGATCGGTCGGCGATAAGAGGTAAAGGCAGATCGTAAATTTAAAAACGAGTTACAAATTTGATTTTAATATATTCCTGAAATACTAAGTATGAAAAGGTCTCATATAATATTATTAAATTATTTATAAAACCACAGCTATTATCCATTTTTCATATTTGAAATGCTAGAATATGATTAATTTTATGCTGCTATGCGTAATTACAAAAGACATTATAGCCCCGAGCTTTCTATTTGTCATTCTCAATTGGCCTAACAGGTCGCTGCCTGTCGGCGTTCAGCTCTTTGGTCGTTTAAACATCCTTGGAGACGATTTTGCATTGTTCGTCACGGAATACGATAACATGAACAAGAAGATAATACGTATTGCTTGAGTAAGAAAGAGAGAAACATAAAAATTCGTCGTCGGTATTCATATTTGCTGTAAAGGGCAACTGTCGGAATCCACAAGTTGAACGTATCGTTATAATTTCCTCTATTTCGTACTACCAAATTTCATAAAAGTATAAAAACTGCATCTTGTTTTTCCAACAAATCGGTGCAGGTTTGATGGCACGACGGTCTTTTTAATTTGTAACACTGAGATTGACATGTTTGGTTTTTATTTTATAAGTAAGCGTCTGAAATTGTGTCATTATATCGATCAAAACTGTATTTTAGTTTTAAAAATTCCAGTATAAATACAAACGGACGAAAATAAAAACGCAATTGACTACAAGGTAACATAATTTTGAATAAAAACACACAATTTTGTTGAAAAAATGTTCTGTTTCACTTAAAATTTTACAAAACTGACATCATGTTACTTGAAATTATACAAAATATATATATGTTGGCCACAAATTAACATAAATTTGCTTTAACTTGTTGCAGTTTTAGTAAGATTTGAATAAAAACACACAATTTCGCTGAAAAATGTTCTGGTCCACATCATCTCACATAAATTTTTACAAAAACTGACATCATGTCACTTGAAATTATACAAAAAACGATGTTTTTACTCAACATACGACGAAAATTGAAGAAAAATCACGCATTACACATCATCTCACATAAATTTTTACAAAAGCGACAGCATGTTACATAAACTATGCATAATTTTGCAAATGTTTTACACTTTTTTATAAAATGCATCGCTCAAAATTAAAAGAAATCGCAATTTCGTTGAAAAAATCTACTACCACAATCATTTCGATAAATAAAATTCAAAAATTCTTATACTTTTGATGGAAATATATGTATGTTGACCACAAATTAACATAATTTTTGAATAAAAACGCTCAATTCGTTGAAAAAAAATGTTCTGACACCATCAAAACACGCAATTTCATTGAAAAATCTTCTACCACAAGCATCTCGATAAGCAAAATTTTAGTTACGTAGGCTTATTGTTTATTTTTATTACGAAAATTAACTCAAAATTGAACAAAAATCACACAATTACACATCTCACATAAATTTTTACAAAAATCGACATCATGTCACATAAATTATACAAAAAATGACATTTTAATTCAACACACGATGAAAATTTTATAAAAATCACCCAATTACACATTATCTCACATACATTTTTACAAAAACTGACATCATGTCACTTGAAATTATACAAAATATATATATGTTGACCACAAATTAACATAAATTTGAATAAAAACAAGTAATTTCGTTGAAAAAATGTTCTGGTTCCGTCATTTTACTTAAAATTTTACAAAACTGCCATCATATCACTTGAAATTATACAAAATATATGTATGTTGATCACAAATTAACATAAACCTGAATAAAACACACAATCTCGTTGAAAAATTTGCACATGTTTTACACGTTTTATAAAATGTATCGCACAAAATTAAAAGAAATCACAATTTTTAAATTATATCACGCCATTATGAAATCGTAGATTGATTTTTTTTTGAAATTTTACACTTTGTAACTGTAAAATAACTTCAAATACTAATATTTTAGCTTTAGATTTTGTAATTATTGCAGATTCGTGAAAAACAAAAGCAGAGTAGAAATAAAAAGACGCCGCTTTTCTGACTGAACCTTTTTGATGTGGACTTTGATGAGTAGCTGGTGTTTTTAATTTATATTCTAAATGGGGCTCGCAGTTATCAGTTTCCATTTCGGTTTTTCCTGTAGTATCAGTCAGGGCTGGCTTCTTTTGCTGTTTAGGTTTAGTTAGCAACACTTGAGCAACGTTAATGCCTTTGATGTAATCAGCAATCTGTAGGCGTCCGGGTGGATTATTAGTTTTTCGAGGCCTCAGAGTGTCGTGAACTAAATCGACTATGTTAGACATCGGTAAAATTTCACCCTATATAGTACAAGTACCCTTGTGATCCCAGCTCACATCATTTGAGGCACTCAAAATGCGTAGGTAAACTTCAGACTTTTTCTTAAAAGTTTTGGGAAGTGTAGATAAAATAACGGCATTTGATAGGCTGTTACTGGTTGATTCAATAGGTATTTTGATTGGCTGCCGTGCCTGGTTTGTGAAATGAAGGAATCTCTGTAAGACTTGGTTGTACTGACCCCATTTATCGTGATCAGTTAATTTGGACTTTAAAACTTTTTGCATTTCGTTATCAAGCTGTGATAATATATTTTTCTCCGTATTCTCGCTAGACTTAAGACGTTGGACAAATTCCGGCGATACAATCAACATCTTTCGCTCTTGGTCCATTTTAGTCGAAAAGGAGCTCAGTCGTTTGTTCTGGTAGAGCCGTCGTGAATAAACTAACTTAAAATCAAGACTTTCATAATAAATATATAAAAACAATATGGCAGGTACGGGAATCGAACCCGTATTCTCTCTCGAGATCAGAGCTTAAATCCAACGCCTTAACCATTCGGCCAACCTGCCTCCTCTGTATAAACGAGCACTCTCTGCATAATTAAGAAAACATCTAGTTTAAAACCCTTCTATTTGCAATTTAAAACAATATTTCATATAAATTAAGCCATGTACAAATTTCGAAACTGGGTTTGATATATATTTTATCGAAAGACTTGACCCTAAGCTGCCGTTTTATTACTATTTGTCGTAATTCGTCATCGCTGAATTTACAAGAGCCAACCTGTCTGCTGTGTGACGCACGCAATGTATCCACCCCTTTTTATTTTAAAATTTGTAAAACCAGAGGCCCAGGATGCTGCCGCACCAGGTAAGAGAGTACAATGGTTTAAAACGAGTTAGTGCGGCATCAGTCGGGCCTCTGGTTTTATAAAATTTTAAAATAAAAAGGAATGGATACATTGCGTGCGTCACACAGCAGACAGGTTGGCTCTTGTAAATTCAGCGATGACGAATTACGACAAATAGTAATAAAACGGCAGCTTAGGGTCAAGTCTTTCGATAAAATATATATCAAACCCAGTTTCGAAATTTGTACATGGCTTAATTTATATGAAATATTGTTTGAAATTGCAAATAGAAGGGTTTTAAACTAGATGTTTTCTTAATTATGCAGAGAGTGCTCGTTTATACAGGGGAGGCAGGTTGGCCGAATGGTTTAGGCGTCCGATTTAAGCTCTGATCTCGAGAGAGAATACGGGTTCGATTCCCGTACCTGCCATATATTTTTTAATATATTTATTATGAAAGTCTTGATTTTAAGTTAGTTTATTCACGACGGCTCTACCAGAACAAACGACTGAGCTCATTTTCGACTAAAATGGACCAAGAGCGGAAGATGTTGATTGTATCGCCGGAATTTGTCCAACGTCTTAAGTCTAGCGAGAATACGGAGAAAAATATATTATCACAGCTTGATGACGAAATGCAAAAAGTTTTAAAGTCCAAATTAACTGATCGCGATAAATGGGGTCAGTACAACCAAGTCTTACAGAAATTTCTTCATTTCACAAACCAGGCACGGCAGCCAATCAAAATACCTATTGAATCAACCAGTAACAGCCTATCAAATGCCGTTATTTTATCTACACTTCCCAAAACTTTTAAGAAAAAAGCTGAAGTTTTCCTACGCATTTTGAGTGCCTCAAGCGATGTGAGCTGGGATCACAAGGGTAACGTTACTATAAAGGGTGCAATATTACCGATGTCTAACATAGTCGATTTAGTTCACGACACTCTGAGGCCTCGAAAAACTAATAATCCACCCGGACGCCTACAGTTTGCTGATTACATCAAAGGCATTAACGTTGCTCAAGTGTTGCTAACTAAACCTAAACAGCAAAAGAAGCCAGCCCTGACTGATACTACAGGAAAAACCGAAATGGAAACTGATAACTGCGAGCCCCATTTAGAATATAAATTAAAAACACCAGCTACTCATCAAAGTCCACATCAAAAAGGTTCAGTCAGAAAAGCGGCGTCTTTTTATTTCTACTCTGCTTTTGTTTTTCACGAATCTGCAATAATTACAAAATCTAAAGCTAAAATATTAGTATTTGAAGTTATTTTACAGTTACAAAGTGTAAAATTTCAAAAAAAATCAATCTACGATTTCATAATGGCGTGATATAATTTAAAAATTGTGATTTCTTTTAATTTTGTGCGATACATTTTATAAAAAGTGTAAAACATGTGCAAATTTTTCAACGAGATTGTGTGTTTTATTCAGGTTTATGTTAATTTGTGATCAACATACATATATTTTGTATAATTTCAAGTGATATGATGGCAGTTTTGTAAAATTTTAAGTAAAATGACGGGGCCAGAACATTTTTTCAACGAAATTACTTGTTTTTATTCAAATTTATGTTAATTTGTGGTCAACATATATATATTTTGTATAATTTCAAGTGACATGATGTCAGTTTTTGTAAAAATGTATGTGAGATAATGTGTAATTGGGTGATTTTTATAAAATTTTCATCGTGTGTTGAATTAAAATGTCATTTTTTGTATAATTTATGTGACATGATATCGATTTTTGTAAAAATTTATGTGAGATGTTGTGTAATTGTGTGATTTTTGTTCAATTTTGAGTTAATTTTCGTAATAAAAATGAACAATGAGCCTACGAGACTAAAATTTTGCTTTGCTTGTGGTAGAAAATTTTTCAATTAAATTGCGTGTTTTGATGGTGCCAGAACATTTTTTTCAACGAATTGAGGGTTTTTATTTAAAAATTATGTTAATTTGTGGTCAACATACATATATTTCCATCAAAAGTATAAGAATTTTTGAATTTTATTTATCGAACTGATTGTGGTAGTAGATTTTTTCAACGAAATTGCGATTTCTTTTAATTTTGAGCGATGCATTTTATAAACAAGTGTAAAACATTTGCAAAATTATGCATAGTTTATGTAACATGCTGTCGATTTTCTAAAAATTTATGTGAGATGATGTGTAATGCGTGATTTTTCTTCAATTTTCGTCGTATGTTGAGTAAAAACATCGTTTTTTGTATAATTTCAAGTGACATGATGTCAGTTTTTGTAAAAATTTATGTGAGATGATGTGGACCAGAACATTTTTCAGCGAAATTGTGTGTTTTTATTCAAATCTTACTAAAACTGCAACAAGTTAAAGCAAATTTATGGTAATTTGTGGTCAACATATATATATTTTGTATAATTTCAAGTAACATGATGTCAGTTTTGTAAAATTTTAAGTGAAACAGAACATTTTTTCAACGAAATTGTGTGTTTTTATTCAAAATTATGTTACTTTGTGGTCAATTGCGTTTTTATTTTCGTCCGTTTGCATTAATACTGGAATTTTTAAAACTAAAATACAGTTTTGATCGATATAATGACACAATTTCAGACGCTTACTTATAAAATAAAAACCAAACATGTCAATCTCAGTGTTACAAATTAAAAAGACCGTCGTGCCATCAAACCTGCACCGATTTGTTGGAAAAACAAGATGCAGTTTTTATACTTTTATGAAATTTGGTAGTACGAAATAGAGGAAATTATAACGATACGTTCAACTTGTGGATTTCGACAGTTGCCCTTTACAGCAAATATGAATACCGACGACGAGTTTTTATGTTTATCTCTTTCTTACTCAAGCAATACGTATTATCTTCTTGTTCATGTTATCGTATTCCGTGACGAACAATGCAAAATCGTCTCCAAAGATGTTTAAACGACCAAAGAGCTGAACGCCGACAGGCAGCGACCTGTTGGGCCAATTAAGGATGACAAATAAAAAGTTCGGGGCTATAATGTCTTTTGTAATTACGCATAGCAGCATAAAATTAATCATATTCTAGCATTTCAAATATGAAAAATGGATAATAGCCGTGGTTTTATAAATAATTTAATAATATTATATAAGACCTTTTCATACTTAGTATTTCAAGAATATATTAAAATCAAATTTGTAACTCGTTTTTATATTTACGATGTGCCTTTACCTCTTATCGCCGACCGATCGGAAATTTCCATCTATATAGTAGGTAGGGACAATGAGAATTTCGTTAATCCATCCATATAGCAGGCACAAATTATAAAATAATTAATTATGCCACATCCAATCGCAAAATCACTTTTTTAAAATTACTACCCCTCGTTTAACACTACAGGCTATGCAATTCCATTCTTATAAAACATATTTCTCAAAAAATAGTATGTTTACAACAAGGAAGCTCGACGTCGAACCTGCACGCAACTGTTAAAGTTTTAATCGCATTCAAGTACGCTGTCTGGGTGGCTCAGTTGACCACGTCTTAGACTCGTAATACTGTGATTGCTGGTTCAAATTCAGCTGGGGTCCGACGCAAATAGCTTTTTTAAATTAAATAAAAGCGAGAAAACAAAGATGGACGACACCCCGGGAAGTTTAAATTCAAAAACTGGGACTTAGAAAAAGAAAAATTTAAAATTCAAATATTCTGCGAAATTAAAATTAAAAGGACAGCCGCGAGAAGTGCGGGCGCAGAAAACCAAGATGGCCGACACCCGGAAAGTTTAAATTCAAAAAATTGAACTTATAAAAAAATCTGAGAACCTTAAAATTCAAATATTCTGCGAAATTAAAATTAAAAGGACAGCCGCGAGAAGTGCTCGCGCAGAAAACCAAGATGGCCGACACCCGGGAAGTTTAAATTCAAAAAATTGAACTTAGAAAAAAATCTGAGAAATTTCAAATTCAAATATTCGCGCAAAAATTGAAAATGGCCGCCTCGTAATTCCGGAAGCAAATTAAAAATAACCGCCGCGTAATTTAATCAGTAGCACATATCAAACTTCATATGTGATTAATCAGTAGTACATATGAAGATTAATTAGAGCAAACCGCGAAATTAATTGGGTCAAACCGCGGAATTAATTAGGTCAATCCGCGGATTTAATTAGGTCAATCAATTTAATTCGCGTTGACCTTTGACATAATCCAATTAGTGGTGCCTCCACTTCTACTACCCAACTCTCATTCCTGTTCATTGTCTACTACAAAGGGTTGGTATAATCAGTTTCGTAGGGTTCCTGCATTTTTGAAACACGAACTTCGTGAAGGTCGCCCAAAGGGTTCTGTTTTCTATAGAATTATTAAGGTTCTACGAAGCAAGATAGAGGAGGACCATCATGCTACTATTCACACCATTCAAGCAACTCTAAGAATTGGTGTCAAAGCAATTAGCACCGTCTTACATAATCATTTAAATGTAAGGAGAATTTGTGCTCATTGGGCGCCGTAGAATTTAATACCAGCCCAAAAATCAGATTACAATTTGTGCAAAATCGCTCTTAACGCTTTGCGCACGGATCGTCTAATTTGGTATACAATATGGTCATAGGTGAGAAAAGCTGGATTTATTTATATGATCCCAAGAAAAAACACCAATCAGCTGTTTGTATGTTTCTAAATGAGTGAGCTCTAGCAAAAGTCGTCCATAAAAAAGTCGAAACAAGAAAATTATCCCCACTTTCTTTGGTATTACTGGGAACATAGCAACTTTAGCGCTTGATGATCGTTGTACGATTAATTCTGATTGGTCTACTACGGTTTGCTTACCAGAAGTTCTTCAAAACGTTCGCCAAAATTGGCTAAAAGGAAAAGTCCGTGTACACACTGCTGCTAGACTAATAGCGTATTTAAGCGAACAAAACCTTACATTGATGGGTCATTCGCCATTCAACCTAGACCTGGCACCTAATGATTTCTTTTTGTTAGCTCAAGTTGAAGACAAGCTGGGAAGAATGCGTTTTGCAACGGCCGGCAAAGCTTTGGTTGTATTTAAAAACGATGTAATTTGCACATCTTTAGAAACATGGATAAAATGTTTGAAAAACTTATTCTTTCGGATGCAGACATGTATAGACCATATATGTATTACTTCTATATTGCTAGCGCTTATAAGTGGAGAGGTCACAGCGTAAGTGAGACAGACAGCCAATTCTTGTACGTACTTGGTGAGCTGTGCGCAAGCGTTGTCTGCGCGGTGGGGAAGTGAACTTCATGGTCAAGTTTAAAATTCGCTTCTAAAGGCGAATTCTCAGGCATGCGCACGAAACGCGTAGTACTCAGAGTGAGACTATGTCGGCGCCGTAATGTTTTCGCCCGTTCCCAAACCCTACTAGCAATATAAAAGTAATACGTATATGGTATAAACTGTAATGGAGAATAGTTTGCAAAGTTAAAATAAAACTCTTATTAATTACAAATGTGTTTTAGTTTGTTGGACTTAACACTAAGAGATCAGCCGTCGTATTGTATTGATAACTGTAGCCCTAGTTCTATGACGTCTTCATATTAATTTGACCATTCAACTCACCTGTCGTCTATCAAAAATTGACCAATAAATCAAAGAAGATTGTTTCAACTAAAGGATGTGGAATACAGCCCAACCACATAAAGATAATTTTGCTTCGAACAACATATAGTACTTTTTCTTCAAATGTTTATAACCAATTATTTAAGAAATGTCAAAAAATTACTTTACATGATCAACTTTATCTGCCGCTGATGAACGGCAGATACAGTGTTTAGATGCCATGGCAATGAAGTAACAATTTAGCATCATCAATCAAGAAGCAGCGCTTCCTGGTATATTTATGTAATATTAGCATTAATTAATTGTGCCCTTATAAATCGTAGCTTCTGACTGGGACCATGTGCGATTTATTTATACCTTGACTAATTTAAAGAATACCAAATAACAGGAATTACATTTATTCAACATGTACATTTGGAAAATAACTAAATAAATAATATTCATAACTATGTACTAGGTCAATTCTATTTGAATTAATTCTTTAGTTTGGTGTCGGGAAGGTAGGCAACCTCAAATGCCTCTGCATTCATCCGGGATCCCCGATATGGGCGGTCGCTATTGTAAACAAACTCAATAATTATGGTTCGTTTTAATTACAAGGAATTAACTGAGACTATGATATCGTGACCATATATATAGCTATGTAAATAGATCTTTAGAAAGACTTCAACTTTCATGAAAGGGGCTACATGACAACATTTGTCATTCACGACGACGGTCGTCTTGAGGGCCACTAAATGAAAGGTGCTTTAGAACGACAATGACGTCACAAATAAGCTAAAAGTATATAAACGCCGTTGGCGCCATCTCAGTTAACAAATTAACCTCTACGGATATACAGTAGAGGGACATAGTAACATGTAACGGCAGCTCTTACAAATGATGGAATGCGTAAATTTGACGTCACTAATCAAATGTGATTTTATTCTAGGCCGTTTTAGGAGATATACCCCAAGTAGTTTGATCTAGATTATGTTGGAACAAATGAATGTTTTGATGATTTTTTCTTGTACTTCACAGTAAGTTAAATTATATTAATATACAAGGTTTCCAGTATTATAACAAATTTAAATATACTCAAAAAGCCACGGCACGTTGCTAATTAGATACATCCCAATTACAGGAATTGTTGGTGACCCGATTGTTTAGTGCTCCATGTACTGGTTTTGCATATGTGCGTTAAGTCAAATAAGGAACATTTTCAACATGTCCTTTACTTCATGTTGTCTTTACAACTATTGTTGTTATTTGACGGATTAGATCTTTATTTTGTTGGACTTGAATCTATCATTAAAATGTTTGTTGAAGCCTTTCTTATACATACCATTCGCTGTTATTTTCATAACGCAGTATGATTTGTTGTCGTTTTAATAATTCGATGTTGGCATTAACTTACGTAGCCTTGGCGAACTCGACGCACATTTGAAAACAATTCCCAGAATTTAGCGATAACGTTCAGAACAGAAACATAATGCAATTTTAAACAGCTGATTGAAGATTATTCGGCTGAGCCAATATGTAGTTGTAATCTATCAGACGGATTTGGGCTCGTTTGTACAGTTTAAAACGCATATTAAACAAATAGAAGATGCACAGTAATTTATTTGAATTTGCACAGTAAAAATAATAAACGTTCAGTAACAGCGACTTCCTTTACCGGCTGGATATTTGAGGCTAGGTGTTGTGTTAATAATAAAGTGGGCTAAACAGCAGAAAATAGTAGATTATGTAATGAGGGAGAGAAATGCGTTATTTTGCTGAGGTGCAATTTCTGACTCGAGGGCGAAGCCCAAGAGTCAAAAACTGCACTGAAGCAAAATAGCATTCTCTCCGAGTTGCACATACTATTTTTTTTACGTTGCAGAGAGATTTAAAACGAAAAACCTGTTTTTTAAACGTCATTTATTGACATTTATCGGTTGCAGGATATTAATCCCTTGTTTACATATACAAAAGTAGGCTGGTAACTAAATCATAACTGATTTGTACGGTAACAGTCCATTACCGTACATGGCAACCATAACCATACAGCAACCGATAAACTATTGAACAAATCACGGATGTTATGAATCATAACAGCCTCAGATGTTTTAAAATCCTCGCTCTGCGAGCTCGGATTTCAATACAACATCTGCGGCAGTTATGATACTCATAACATTCCTAGATATGTTAATAGCTATTTAGTTAGAATTACTTTAAAATTAGTAGCCTATGGTAAATTTTATAGTTGGTGGCATTGTAAGTCATTATGACAAGAGCTCACAATTATGTAAAATTCGAGGTTAGCAGGTTAGATTTGGTGCCAAAACTGACGCAAAACCTAACCTGATAACCTCGAATTTGACATAATTGTGAGCTCTTGTTGCGCAGTCATAATAAAAACTCCCTAGCGACCTTTCTCCTCTCTAGGGAGTAATTCATTATTTCCCTCACTATTTTGGTATCGTAGAAACCGTGTTTTGCTCCCAGACGTGAAAAAATATAATTCTGGAAAACGAGACAGACGGTACAAGTAATGACAATAATAGCTTCATTATTCCTGCTGGTTATGCGACTCATGTAGAAGAATTTGGTGCGACAAAAAAAGCTGGCCTAGATTTCTTTTCATTTGATGAGTTTAAATCTGTGATGTTCAAAATTTGGAGAAGAGTTTTGCCTAAAGATAAAAATAAGGGCTTGATGGCCATTGTGACTGTCCAGCATTCCTAAAAATAATGATATGCAAACACATCGTTGTACTAGCAATAAGACTGAAAACAGTAAGCCCACCTCCAAAAGCAAAAACCATGCCAATAGGACAAAAACGACGCAGAGGTCGTCCAACGAAAGTCAAGAGAGCTTTGCTGCTCTAATAATATAATGTTATATATTTACGTACTAGCGGAAAATATTTAAATTTTTATTCTTGTATTTTAAGAGTGTATTTTATTTTTGTAACTTTTTTATAAAAATTAATATACAAGCTTGTATCGTGTTTGTCGTTTCTTCATCTTTTGATAATGACTTCATTGGAAGTATATATACAGTGTGTCCCGCAGAGTATCAGACATAGGGCAATTAACATTGAGAAATTGTGAAAAGATCAACTATTGCTGTGTGCGCATCGAGGTACGCGATTAGTTAAAAATGCAAACAATTTGTATTAATTTGACGTTTGTCATTTTTGACCAGTCACGTACCGCGATGGCTACACAGCAATAGTTGATCGCCCAATAATTTTTCAATGTTAATTTGGCTATGTCTGATAGTTGGTGAGAAACACTGTAGACATTCTATGCAATCCAGGTTAACTGCAGTAACATTCTGGCGAGTGTTTTGATAAATACCTATGTAATAATATATAAATAATATTCCTTTCAATACCTACTATTTTGGTGACCATTTATTTTATGTATCATATATTATTTTTACTGAATATATTTTATTTTACTAAACATTTTTTTAGATTGCGGTCTCTTTATTTTATTTACTAGAAATAAGGTTTTTTTACTGAACAAAATTACTTGTTTTTAATATAATAATGCCCATTTAATTTGTTGCCTTGCTTTATTCTAGATCTAGTGATGTACTTGGTGATTTATAAGAAGACAATTTATTTGCGATTATTTACATTAGTTAAATCACCTGAAATTTTCCAATAAATTTAACTGCGTCGACTTTCTAATCTTATAATATTGAATACAGTCCATAGCTTACCGTTCTAACATAATGATAATCAGGGTATCGTTCATATTTCGTAAAGTATATAAATCGAAAAATATTCTTTCGAATCTTTTTTATTCCGTTTGACTGATAATTGAAACATAGATTCCAAATAATAAAGGCATATTCTAATTTCGGTCAGACTAGTGTTTCATATAATTTTGTTAATGTACCAATATTATTGAATCTATTATGGGTCTTATAATAAATACCAAAGTTCGGAAAACTATGTTAGACAACATTTTCAGGAAATTGAAAATATATCTATATATTTCACCGTAAATAAATTGGATTTAAGGGAGCCTAGTCCATAACGTCAGCAATGCAAAACACGATATAACCAACTGCAAAATTTTGAAAGGGGGTCTTGAATAGAAAATGTTACACAAAAATGGGAAATCTTTTAATTACAACAAAATAGAAATTGCAATACAAGAACTTGAATTTACAAAATCAAAATGAAAATTATACAAGATTATCAAGGTCATGGAGTATAAATTCAAAAAGGGTAGTAATAGGAAGATGTTATGACTCAAAATGGATTAAAAGCAAGGAAATACGTTTTACGAAATATTTGGTATTTTAAAATTCTGTTAAAAACATAATCTTGTCTTTCTCGACGAGTTTTTTTATTTTGGTCAGTTGTTGATTGACAATTGAGGGTTTCTGTTTATACCAAAAAATGTGTCTTAGAAAAGTGTCTCAACATTGTAAAACTCTAGAAGAGGTCACATTAGGTATTATAGAGTTATTGAGGAACTTTGAAATTGACAAATTTTGGTATTTTCAAATTATCTCAAAATTTAAAAAAGTTGGGGTGAAGTTGAAATGACATTTGTCACGAGCATTGAATTCTGAAAAACATTTCCCATTTAACCGTTTCTATATCTCTTTTAATAACCGCGATACCAATGGTGAGCATCGAAATCATAATTTGATGTCAGTTGTAATGCTTTCAACACAGATTTAAGATAAAATTAATTCCTTTAGCTAAAATCTTGATAAAGCAGTCGTGTTAATACACAGACATTTTAGCCAAATTCAATGTTCTGAAAATAACGTTGAAAAAGACCAGCAAACTGAAATATATACCGGGTTGTAATCGTTTCCATTTCTGATCTCCACACAGTCAAAAAAATAGTTATAGCTAAAAACTTGATAGAGTAGATGTTTTAATCAAATTCGATTGTCTGGAAATGTTTTCCTAGCAAATAGTATCGTTTTAAGACAACATTGTGACTTTAAGACGACATTGTGGCTTTATAATGATCGTATCGAAAACATGGATTCCATATCTATGTTCATTGTTCACGATTGCGCTTCAAATGCTGTTAACGTGTATATTCGGTCGTATTATGAAATTACTCCATAATAAAATTAACTGGTTTACGGGTTGCATGTATTGTGGACAGTTGTTCCTAGGGAATTTCTGTTTGTACTAAAGCGCGACAGAAAAATGTACTAAAAGTTAACGAAAATGTACTAAATACCACCTATACAGGGTGTCCCAGATAAGAGCAACTACATGGGGATTTCGGAAACGGCAAGAGATACAGGGTGGCTTAAATGAGAGAAAAGTTGCGCTATTCTGAGCCCAGTCAGATGCTGTATCGAAATTAAAAATATCTACAGGGGTTTTTAAAATATCGAGCAAAAACAAAAAATTGTGGTTTTCGAAAAATTGCAATATCGTCGCCATCTTGTAAACAAATTTAATAAAATTTGGTAATTTTGTATTAGCGACTACGGCCAATCGAATGACGTTAACGAATTTTTTCTAGGCCTTCTAGATTTTTTGCAACCATAGCCAACTTTGTTATTTCTTATGGCCGCCATATTGGATTTATACGTCATTAAATAGCGCATAAAAATACCTTTTCAACCATGTATAACAGACCTATCTTTAGATGACGGAAAGTTAAATTTATTAAAAAAACAGTTTTTCACTTAGTTGGCTGTGAAACAAATGCCGCAGTTGTGTTTTCTTAAAAATGTCTTTAAAAAATAATCTTTTATTTATGATACTAAAGTTAACAACTAATACATTATTTATGATTAAACTCACAACCAAAAAAAAAACCGATGACAGAGCGTTGAATTAAAATAAATTAAATTAAATGTTCGAAAATTCCACCGTTGTTATTAATGCACGTCATGCATCGATGAATTAGAGACATACATGCATCTTTAACCATTTGTCCAGGCATTTCTTCAATGGTTTGAACAACGGCTGCCTCAAGTTCTTCTACTGTATTATAAGGAGTACAATAAACTTTATCCTTTAAATATCCCCAAAGGCAAAAATCAATTGGCGTAAGGTCCGGCGAGCGAGCAGGCCAGGCAACCGGACCTCGATTTCCTATCCAGTTATTTCCATGTTGCTGATTCAAATAGTCAGTTATGATTCTTGCATTATGTGGAGGTGCTCCGTCTTGCTGGAACCACATGTTTGCTACATCTTGAAGAGGCAAATTTTCTAAAGTTTGGTCGACGTAATTTTGTAATATTTCAAGATATCGAGGTGCAATCAAATTATTATGAAAAATGTTAAATAGTACGTGTCCGTTTATGACTCCTAGCCATACATTAAAACCCCACTTAACTTGATGACGCACCTCACGATGTAAGAACGGATTTTGATCGGCCCAGTACACGTTGTTGTGTCTGTTAAATACCCCGCAGTTTGTAAATCTGCTTTCATCAGACCACAGAACCTTAAGCGGAAATTGAGGATTTTCTTGGCATTTTTCTAAGAACCAATTGCAAAACGATATTCTCCTTTCTAAGTCACCATCTCGGAGTCCTTGACTAATATGTTCTACATATGGACGATACTTGTATTTTTTGAGAATTCTCTGAGCAGTTGATTTAGGCACTCCAACATTATTTTCCATTTGACGAAGGGAGGTACGAGGATTGTCGATAACACTTTGCAAAACAAGATTTTCCATATTTTCATTTCCCACTCTATTTCGATTGTGTTTTTTAAAGGAACCATAAGTAAGTAAATTATTTCTAAGCATTCTGAAGATCGACAAACCTGGTTGCCGTCTTTCTGGATATCGCTGAAAGTACATATCTTGAGCTCGTTCAGCGTTCCTCCGGCACAAAATGAAACAATCATACATATCCACTTTTTCCCGATTTGAATACCTTTCCATATTAAATATAAAAATTAAACTCTTAACAGATAGAACCAAATAAATAACAATGTTTTGACAGATAGGTACATAGCTATGACAACAAACACAATTGCGGTATTTGTTTCACAGCCAACTAAGTGAAACACCGTTTTTTAAATAAATTTTACTTTCCGTCATCTAAAGATAGGCCTGTTATACATGGTTGAAAAGGTATTTTTATGCGCTATTTAATGACGTATAAATCCAATATGGCGCCCATAAGAAATAACAAAGTTGGCTATGGTTGCAAAAAATCTAGAAGGCCTAGAAAAAATTCGTTAACGTCATTCGATTGGCCGTAGTCGCTAATACAAAATTACCAAATTTTATTAAATTTGTTTACAAGATGGCGACGATATTGCAATTTTTCGAAAACCACAATTTTTTGTTTTTGCTCGATATTTTAAAAACCCCTGTAGATATTTTTAATTTCGATACAGCATCTGACTGGGCTCAGAATAGCGCAACTTTTCTCTCATTTAAGCCACCCTGTATCTCTTGCCGTTTCCGAAATCCCCATGTAGTTGCTCTTATCTGGGACACCCTGTATAGGTGGGTAATTCAAAATTTAAACATGCTCCTTTCGTATTTAGAGAATCGACTACTTTATTATATAGGGTGTTCCTAAATGTCATGTCAATATCGAAGAAGATAATTTCTTGGCTTATTTTTTGACTGAAAGTCCGTATAAATGTGTGTCCTAAGTTATTTTGTTTTCGAGATACAGGGTGTCAAAGTTCTTATTAAACATTAGGTTTTTGTTGTACACCACTGGTTTTTTATAGGTGTTTTTTTAGAATAACCAAATGAAAATACAACTTTTTTTTATCTTTGACCTTCTTTCGTATCTCGCTTTGTTTTCGAGAAAAAAAAAATAAAACCATTTTATTGCATCTCCCTGGAGCACATGAAAATTATCAAAATGAAATGGTTTTAATTTTTTTTCTCGATAACGGTCGCAGATAAGAAAAAACTACAAGAAACCAAAACGTTTCTGAACAAAACTGGAAATTCATTTTGTATTTTAGAATCTACCAACCAGCGGCGTCCTACAGCGTAACCTATATTCCAAATTTGAGTTAAATATATCAAAAACTGCAGGAGTTATAAAGAAAAAACTAAAAAATCTTCAAATTTCAACACCTTGTAGATCGGCAACAAAGTGTTTTCGGACTTATGTTTATATGAAATTTTATTAGACATTAAATAAGCCAAAGAATTGCCCCTTTCCGTATGTGCATGACATTTAGGAACACCCTGTATAAAGATGCAAAACAAAACAAGAATGAACGCATGGCAGTTGCGTACAGCGTAGCTATTCCATATGACAGAAATAACTCTGAACTGCGTCAGACCGTCACCGCTATGCATCTCGCATTCGCGGAAAGGGTATTCCCCGAGACGACGACCTGAGCACGTAAAAATTCCTAACAAAGCGCTGCATTTTTATTGTTTTATTTTTTTAAAACTGTCTCTTTTAAAAACGTATGTAAGATACAGAATATTTTATTGAAAATTAAGTACAAAAAATAACAAAAGACAAGTGGAACATGTATACACATATGATGCTCGTGTCTTATTCATACGCATACTGCCAAGCAACGCATAGGGGCTGCCCTCAGACCCAACGACCATTTATCTGAAATCATACAAAGCAACGAAAATCAACATGAACCGAATTCTTATGGTACAACAACTCTCATTCTTAAAATCATTCGTACATTTGGCCTAGTAAACTGAAACCTCATAAATTTGATCTTTATTGCCTTTCTTATTAGTCACACGCTTACACTTGAATAGCAAGCAGGCCGAACGGCCTCGAAAACTATTTTCATTGTGTCATCCTCTCGTGACCTTCAAGCTTAAATGCAACCCCAATCGTAAACAAGCCACACTGACCTTCCTCACTATCTCAACCACATTTGCTCTGCAGTCCTTTGTCAGGTCATTTTATATTTTAATTAGCCACCTAGGCTTTAGGGCAGCGTGCCTGTATGTTAAACCCTTTTAGTTACTTATTTGGCTTCATCGCCTAATTCCATAATAATGATTTTGCACATATTTGGCCTCAAGCGCAGTATTTCTCGTCATCCGGGGCACCCCTTTGTTGGTACTTTGACAGTCGGGTGTTAACGCTCGCAGGATTTCCGAACCTTCTAGAATTTACGCTGTTGGTGTGACTGCGAGGCCTCGCGCTGTCTTCGTTACCGGCACTTATTTGTTTTATTGGGCGCCTCGCCATTGACTGTCTTTGTTACCGGAACTTATTTGTTTTATTGGGCGCATCGCCATTGACTATCGAGGGTCACGTGGTAACGCCGTTTTGGCTCACGCGACTTCAAGCGTCGTAACGCTCCTTGCGGGGCATTCAGCCGAGAGCCGTCGATCGAAGAGGTCGCAGAGTCTGTGTTGGCCCGGCGTTCCCGCCATGGCGGGGACGCCAGCCTATTTTTCCCGTCTCGTGCTGTTTCAGCGATTGTTGTGTAAATTGTCGTTGTTTGTTAGCACCGTTGCTGTGAAAGCCTTCCTATTTCCCGTGCTGTTACAGCAAATATGCCATAAACTGTTTCGCCTTTAAGAGGTCGCGAGTGATTGTGCGAGTGGCAAGTCTTTACGTCAAAGCGTGGGTGTGTGATGGGCTTCACGGGGCCAGTTCTGCGTTTGTGAGAAAGAGGGCTTTCCCTTTTCAACTCGCTGTTTTCGAGGATCTTTCTAGGCAGGACGAAGTAGGCCTCTTTGCCGCCGTAAGTGTGCTCTCAGGAGAGAGTCCTAACGCCGCCATCTTGGCGGATTCCAGCCCGTTTACCCCAGATGCCGTGTTTCGGCGATTTAGGTGCCACAGACTGTCGCCTTCTACCAACTGATTGCACGCAACTCTCATAGACCGTCTACGGACTAAGGTATTTGTAATTACAACCATTTAAATATGTTAACTGTCGCTTGTGCGAGCGGTGTTGCTTTTGTGCTCAACTTTGTGTGGGCGGATGCATGCCCTTTGCTTGCTTGTCGCGGCTTTTAGTGCCGGCTTGAGGCCACCATGCTTCAACACGCTACTTTGGTAGCCTGCTAGTAATTTCATGTGCGCGAGTTTCGCGTTTCATCGCCTAAATAGCTAAAGAACTCTGCGCCTATGTTTTCGTGTTACGTTTGTGCGAACTTTTAATTCAGTAATTTTATGTGCGCGCGCTTCTCTATATTGTACCGATTAATACATAAATGGAATCAACGCCTAGCCGTGCGGAGCCTAGCGCGCCCTAATCTGTTCGAGCCCTTTGTTTATGTTTGCGAGGGCTTTGTGCTTTGCGTATCAGGTGTTAACCGAAGCCAACGACTGCGTGGGCGACGTAGCAGGGGCTGGCACCTATTCCAAATTCGCATACTTTAGTGAGGCTATGTTAGCCCCTCTTCCTGGTCAAATATTGCAGTCACGCTGCCCCGCTGCCTAACGAGTTAGGCCTTCAATTAATTCGTCGCGCATTTGTGCGGCGTCGTGCTTTGCTGCTAGCTACACTGCTCCCGTTGCCTTTGCAGGTCGGCGTCTGGTATCGCGAACTAACGCGCCCTTTTCCGGAGTGCGTATTTCCAAACTGTACTCTAATATGTAAAGTGACGAGCCCACTGCGGCCGGCCACCCATAGTGTGTTGTTTATTAGCATAGCGCGTCCATCAGCTGGTGCTTAGCGTAAGAAATAACATAAGCTTGGCGGCACGATTTGCTGCCCAGATGTAGTTATCGATCAATAGACGCAAATTTAATTAAGGGACGTATTATTCCTATTCGACCTGTACATGATTTGTTTCAGATAGAGCCTCTACAGTGTAAATATTGGTGTACGGCGAGACGTGAGAGATCAGAGCGTGCAGGTAGGTCCGGTGGTTGCGCAGACGCGGCTCAAAGGGTCCCAATATTACCATTCCAGTATTTGCGATCACGAAATTGTTATTTGGGCTTGCAGCTCATGAGAATTCTTATCGACGGAGTATCTTAAATACTTCGCTCCCGTTTAACCCCCCAAGCCCGGTTATTCGGGTTAAGACAGGCTTGGTGGCGCCCTCTTTATTTTACCGTTACTTACCGACCCTCTGGCCGTTGCCCTTAGGTAATCTCGTTAAGGACCCGCCCAGCTCCACTGATGCCTTAGCCGGCCTATCTTGTTGCGGCATGGGTAGCGGCCTAGGAGAACTGTCGTCCCGATTTTGTCTATTATGGCACGTGCCGGCCGTTTCGTTGTTATATGAGCCGGTGCGGTGTCGCAAAGTCAGTTTAAGACCGTAACAAAATATTGATACCCTTTATATATTTTAATAGATTTTCTAATTCAGATGGAACAACTTCGGCAATGGAGAATCGTTGAAGTTGGTAAATCTGCAGACTTACTTTAAGCCTGCACCTGTTAACGTTTAATTAACATATGAGATCACCTGTATGCAGTAGTATAGAATACAAGCAAACACAAAATACAAAATAACGTATATTAAACAGGCACTACACAACATATTTAATTGTCACTCCGATTAAGACCGATTAAACAACGTTATAGCACTAAATAGCTTCACTGCAACAGTACTTGGATAACACGTAAGGCAAGAGCATACGTTCCTCTTCGTTGGTGGCCGCTGCTTTTCTCCCAAACGGAAACCTTTCCTCCATTTGCAAGTAGCTATCGTCACTAGAACTTAACTATCGCTCCGGACATGGGCCTGATCAGGGCGAATAAATCACGCGGCAATGCTAAACATTTAAAATATTCTAACAAACCATAATTCTGACACAAAAATGTAATATTTTTTATACTAAAGGAATTTCCACACGAAACTCAAATAAGCCAGTGATGATAAGATATTGTAATTGCATTTGTGATTTCCCATTAACATTCGTATGCCTCCAACACATCAATTTATGTTAGGAGACTACGAGCAGACACATGTTCTTGCTGGCGATAGAGTTATTAAAGATCTCTATTAAAAACTAGTCAATGATGTAACGTATATGTTAAGAAAATTTAAAATTACGAGGGGGTCTATGCCAAAATTTTTAAATAAAATAGTTCAAAACTTTATATAGATTAAACCAGTTTTATTGTTTAACATAATCTCCATTAACATCTACACATTTATTCCACCTTTGCATCAAAGCATGAAATCCTGCGAAATAGAAACTTTGTTCCTGCTGTCTAAACCAATTTAGAATACATTTTTAAGTGCAGCTCCGTTGAAATCGTTAGCGTCCAAGGTGACTTTTAAGTAGTCCAAACAAATGAAAATCTGAGGGAGCCCAAGTCTGGACTATATGCAGGATGCGGTAGAGTTTCCTAGCCCAATTCCGTAAAAAAAATTCTTCGCAATCTTTGCGGTGCGTGGCCTGGGATTATCCTGTTGAAGGATTACTCCTTTTAATAACAATCCACTTTGTTATTTTTTGAATTGTTTGACGATTTTTGTTTACTGACCCAGTACTTAAGTTAGTTATTTTCACTATTTCCGATTCTGCTTAATAAAATTATCAACACGATGAATAACTGCAGAAACCACTTCTATTGCCCTGCAACCTGCACTCCCAGAATCATCACTTACACTTTAGTGGTCATTTTTGAACCGTGTAAGGACATTTTTTATTGTAAGGAACGTACGACTATTTAGCATTATTTTCTCGGTTCCGAATTACAATTCCATATGTATTTAGGCAGTCCTCTACTTGCAGCCAACGCACTCAATCTATCTATCGCTGTTTCGGTTTATTGACGCGTTAAGGATTTGGATTTGTCAACCCGTCTGCGGATTGCATTCCTGTACGTTTCTTAGCTATGTGTCTGAGAGAGAGAATAGCAATTCTAGCTCTCACGCAGTTTTCGATGCGGGTTAGCTTCGCGCATTTTTCGAGACAAAATCCATCCGGCGTTGCAAGAAGCAACAGGTTGTTGAGAGCTGTGTTTCGACAGGTGTTGCATTTGTTCAATGTTTGCTAATTAACGTATAACGATTTGTACCCTTGGTGTGTTCCGTATGTTTTAATCGGTATTCGAACCCCTGCTGTTGTGACGCATGCTTTGTGTTCCACCTTTATGGGCTGGTTATACTGCACAGTAGCTTTTGCCGCCGGGCGAACTTTGTCTTGGTGTTGTTTACCGTTGTGAGCTTTGAGGTTTTAGTATCGTGGGGCGCTAACCCCTGAAACGTCGTTTGGCGGAATCTCCGTGAGAACCTAGTGTCGGCTTACCATGTTTCGCGAGGCCCCGTTTATCTTTCTGCCAGTTTTCGTACTGACTTCAAATTTTCTTGTGAGAGGATTATCCCAGGTTCCGTCCCAGCAGCCATTACCCGTCGTTTTGATGCAGCTCCTTACGTGTCTTCTGCGGTGTTTGGACCAGCGACC